>JADRCD010198807.1:0-17992 GCA_019843815.1 Montemys delectorum | reverse complement strand
AGGAGGACTTGGTACAAGCCACAGAGCACCCAGGACTTGGTACAAGCCACAGAGCACCCAGGAGGACTTGGTACAAGCCACAGAGCACCCAGGACTTGGTACAAGCCACAGAGCACCCAGGGGAACTTGGTACAAACCACAGAGCATCCAGGTGGACTTGGTACAAGCTCAGCAAAAGGGCTGCACTACTTCTTCATCTTCCAAACCCAGCGCAATGCCAGGAACAAACAGCATTCACTAAACCAAGCTAATATTATCTAATGGTGGAACACAGGAAAAGTCTGAAGTGGAGCCATCCTCCCGCCTTCAAAACATTGAAGTGGATAAGAGAACTTTCTAAGTACAGAAGAAAACAGACAACCCTAGGGTCACTGTCCAGAATGGCCTCCTACTGAACCTCTGCAATCTTCAGCAGTGCCTTTGAGGAGTCTACTGTAGTTGTCATCTGTACTAGGCCAAAAGCAGAATCTTCGGAGGTTGGTTGTACTTTATTTAGCTACACTCTCCTTCTAAACAATGACAACTCAATGAGAAAAAATAAATTAAAAAATCCTAAAAAGAAACCAAAGTTCTTGTTTCTGGATTTGTTCTGCCCAACATATCTCTATATGTAAGTAAGAAACCTAAGAAACAGCTGCATTTAAAAATGGAGCCTTTAAAGAGAGCTAGTGTAAAACATAGGCCACTGACATGCTCTGATTAACAGCACATCTAAATTCCATGTCCAACTGTGAAAGCACCTAGCCACTGAAAACTGAGTTAAAGGTAAGAATAACTGATGACTATAAATTATGTTTGTACACCTCATAGTACAGCTAACTTATTAGCATGTTTATTGTTAGTGCTCATATTTGGTAATTTGCAGCTTAAATAACTGAACTAAGTTACTAAATCACCCTCTGCCAGTAGAGTTTTGGCACAATTCTCCAACATCCTATTCCTACTGTGAGGATGGCAACAAGGAAAAGCAAGCACAGATTTCTAGAGACTTGATTCAGACACAACTGATGAAAGACAAGTCCAAGCTTCCCTAGGAACACCCACTCTCAACCACACCAGCTCACTTACCTCGCCCATAGCTCTCCCTTCCAGAGCAAGTGCTTGAAAATCATGATTTAATTCATCCATAGAGCGTACCTAGTGTTCAGAATAGAGGGGAAAGCTTTACGTCAGCATTATGAATATTACATACATATTATGAACAAATGAAGTCTTTTCTTTATTTACTTTAAGAAAGCAACAACACAATAACAAAACTCAAGGAACTAAACGTTCACTCACCTTTAACCATCAAGATTTAGAAATGATCCCTGTGTTACCCTACCTATTGCCTTCATTTTCAAAGCATGAAACATATCATATAACAAGAATGCTAGCTACTGTTCACATGCTTTACTAAGTAGAGATCAGCACAATGGTGCTCATTGGCTAGTCTCTGATCTATATATAACAGAGCTCTATCTCCTTCAGCATTCAAGCATGAGGGAGGCCAGTTTAAACCAGCACTCTTGGGTAACTCCAAGAGAACAAGCTGTAAACTGTACAGAGTACTCCAAGATCTATCTATAAAAAGCAGTCCTAGGAAGCCCCCAAATATCAGACAAGGGAGTAAGAAATAGCACATAACACAAGAACCCTTCCTCACATCTCACTAAAGCACATCTATATACAACCTATTTAAGCTACCATTTCATCAGCTCCAAAGTCATTACCTGCTAAGATGACCGTATTAAGGCACTTCCCATATGGTACAAGGAAAGAACTGACTCTCACAGGTTGTTCTCACACTCATACACGCACGCGCACACACACACACAGACATATGATAGTAATTATAAAGGTAAGATATCTTTAACACAGAGGATAGGATATGGGACAGTGTGCTCAAGTAGCCATTTCCATCAAGCCACAAACTCAAAGGTCAGAAAACATGGCAAGTTTTAGGTCATTGTGAGTTTCAAAAGATAGCCTTTGCCATCTGCTATCTTCTCAAATATGACCAACAATCCATCTCTGCTTTCTGAAGCTAGAGTTTCTGCCAGCCCTGGAAAAGATACTTTTGAAAGAAGGCATTTCTGCACACCTGAAAACAAGACTCCTGAAGCAGGAGCCTCCTAACCCTGCTGTCCTATTAGCCACTACCTTCCCGGAGTTGGTAGACAATTTCTAGAAAGTAAATGTAAAGATTGAGCTAGGAATAAGCCAGGAGAAAGATAGAACTTAAAAACCAACTTAATAACCTGGGCATGGTGCTGCACCCCTTTGATCCTAGGAGTCAGGAGGAAGAGGCATGGAAGGCTCTGTGAGTTTTGCTGCCAGCCTGGTCTACAGAGCGAGTTCCAGGACAGCCAGGCTACACAGAGAAACCCGAAGGGAAAAAAAGAAAAACTTTTAAGACTTAGAATACTAGTTTATCTCAATTGTCAATATAATGCATATAAAACTACAGTAGCAATAGCTTTCTATCATATACTTTAAAATCTACATGAGACAAACTGTGTTTATTAAGCAGTAACAACTTGAGAACATTTGTTAAAAATATAAACATAAACAAGCTGGGCATCACTTAAATGATCCCAGCACTTAGAATTTAAGGCCAGCCTGAGCTTCCCAAGTGTCACGTCCCTACAGAGCTGGCCTTAGGAGAAGGGTGCCTGCTGCTGGGATAAAGGCCTAGGACTGACTCCCAGCCCTCACATGGCAGAGCTCACAGCCATTCAGAACGCCAAGTTTCAGGGATGCAATGCCCTCTCCTGACTTCCATGGGCACCAGAAACACATAGTACACATATATACATGAAGGTAAAATACTCATACTCATAAAACTTTTAAAATAAACCTAAAAAAAAAAAAAACTACAGGCAAAATTTGTAAAGCACATTGCTCTATATCTTACTGTGTGATCTATCTTATATGACACTTAAAAAAAATACAAATACGCCAGGCAGTGGTGGCTCACACCTTTAATCCCAGCACTTGGGAGACAGAGACAGGCAGATTTCTGAGTTTGAGGCCAGCCTGGTCTACAGAGCGAGTTCCAGGACAGCCAGGGCTACACAAAGAAACCCTGTCTCGAAAAGCCAAAAACAAACAAACAAACAAAAAACAAAAACAAATAGAAGTTTAGTCAGTACACAAGAAATCTTGTTCATATTTCTCAAAGAAACTAGAAGAATTAGACAGGAAACATGCCCTTTCATGCTCTCTCTCTCTCTCTCTCTCTCTCTCTCTCTCTCTCTCTCTCTGCTTTCCCTCCTCCCAGGTCTCCTTTTACACCTTCTTCTACTTTATCACTCCCTCCAGGCCTCCCTATTTCCAAGTGACCCAACTCACCTATACTAGAAACTGGACTATCCTTTCCCTATCTACTGTCTTCTGCGTCATATGCTGAAAGGGAGCCTCATTTCCTAAAGCTTGCTTTGCTGGGATACCACAAACTCCATTTAAATTTCATATACAATTAACCAAAGCTAAACAAAAACAAAAACAAAAGAAATATTCTCATAGATATGTATTAACTATTCAGGAAGCTGTCTGTTTTTATAGGAGTTCTATATGATACAATTACTGACACCTGGCCAGCTATCCATCCAAAACTCTTCCTTTAGAAATAAAATTCATTATCAAAAGAATCAAAAGAAATTGGAAGATAAAAATGTAGGCTATCTAAGAAATGTCTGACCTAGGGAACAAAGCCTTTTCACCATCAAGAGGAATGGCTGGCTGCACATATAGGCAGCAGCCAAGCCTTCTCAACAAGACTGGACTTTCTTCTAAGTCACTGTACTCTCTGCCTCTCTTTTCTTCAAAACTCTTTGACTGGCAGGTTATGTTAATTTTTTGTCCGGTAATTCCTCCTTTGTACCTACTAAATTTCTGAAGATCTCCTGTCTTTTCCCAAAACCAATTCTTTTTGCTTTGTGGCACTTGTCAGTATTACCTAACTTTCTCCATCTGGGCTTCTTGGTTGCTAACCTATGGCTACCTCTTCCCATCCAAATACTACTACCACCATCACCCTTTTTAAATATTTATTTGTATCTTACGTGTATGAATGTTTGCCTGCATGTACTCATGCATGTCTGTGTCCCTGGAATCCTGTGAGCTGCCATGTGGGCACTGGGAACTTCAAGGACAGCAGCACCCTAGCTGTTCAGCCACCCTAGCTCTGCAACCCAGACGACCCCTGCATCAGAGCACAGGAAGCTGACTTGGGAGCCTGACCTGACTACATGCCTCTTGATCCCACCTCAGAACATCGTCACCCTTATACTATGAGTTTTCTTTCCTCTTCCAGAGTCCAGGACTTCCTTTTGAAAAGCCCAACGCCTGATTTTTCTTCTAACAGGGAAGAATAGATGCTGCCCCAACCAGCCCCACATTTTAACTCATTAATCTGGTGTTTTATCACATAAGGTCTTGCAAAATTAAATTATAACAGGTAGAAGGCAAGAGAGAGCACATCATAAAATAAAAAGGCCAAAGTACTATTTTACAACTTGTGTGTGTGTGTGTGTGTGTGTGTGTGTAAAGTTTTCAAGTTATATTTAAGATTGTCTCAAAACTTAAAAAAAAAAAAATTCTCAAACACCTACAGCTATGTGCTCCACTTAACCATACCTACAACGCTAACACTGATAACAGCAGATAGCCACATTTGCTACTATTTCTCATCTGCCTAGCTATGAGTAGCCTATAGCTACTGCACAAACATGGTCAACAACTGAGACAAAATGTCCTTGAGAGATGATGGCTCACTGGTTAAGAGCACTGGCTGCCCTTCCAGAGGTCCAGAGTTCAATTTCCAGCAACCACATGTTGGCTCACAACCATCTGTAATGGGATCTGATGCCTTCTTTCTGGCACACAGATGTATATGCAGAGAGCACTCATATACACTAAATAAACAAATCTTTACGGGGGAGTGGGGAACCCAGTCAACAGTACTCGCCTTACTGACTAGTCTGTAAAGTATTCAAGAGTGAGCCCTTCTTACTCTACACTTATCCAGAGGGTAAATTTTAGCCATCCCCGGAAGGAAGAAGGGGCACCAGAAGTAGTACTGACTTCACTACTTCATTTCCATCATCAAAATACCATAAGTACTTACCTATATCGCTTGATGTTATAGAGCAGTTCATTCCTAGATTAAAACACTCCATCCTGAAGGGAGTCTTAACACAGAAAGCAAGGACTACTTTGTCAAGTCCCTAAAATTGACCAGCTTCATTACTCCTCATCCCAGAGCAAACACAGAGCTTGCTGAGTCAGACAAGCCAGACTGAGAGGACTACTGAGGCCACACCAGCAAGGGGCTAGAGCCACCTGCAAAGGACACTCTCTGACCTGCTGAGCTAGCTACAGTGTGTCCAGTCCAGTGAGCTCTAGGTTCCCAACTTTTGTGAGCTATCACCCATGGTAGCTTTGGCAATACAGCTGGCTAAGGCACTCCTGCTCCTTCAGTAACCCTTCACCCATTCTTAGTCCTGTTAAGAAGCCCCCGTATTGGTTCACCATTGAACTCATTGGATCACCAAGAAGGACTCTGGTGATATTCATACTTTGCTCTGTCCTAGGCTTCCTATGTGGTGAGAAAGGGAGGATTGTGTCTCCCCAGAAAAGTCTATAACACTGGAATATCTTATTTTCTAAACTGTGACATTTCAGTGTATACCCATTCTGTTCCCTTCTCAAATCTGAGCAAATACAACACTAACCCATTGCCCCAAATAAACCACTGCTTCATCCCGACCCACGGCAATTTTTTTTTTAGTTGTCATTGAAATAAAAAGAAAAGCCATGTGGTGGTGGTGCACGCCTTTGGTCCCAGCACTATAGAGGAAGAGATAGGTGAACTCTGTAAACTTAAGGACACTCCAGGGGAAATGGGAGCCATTCTCCTGGCATTGCCAGTCAAGTCCAAGACAGCCAGGGCAAAGAAACCTGCTTGAAAAATCAAGAAGAAAAAGACAGACAGACAGGCAGGCAGGCAGACAGACAAGGAGGTACTCTAAAATCCTTGACCATTGTTCTGGACATTGTTTTGTATGAGTTCTGATTCTCCCCACTCTCCTTGCTGGCCTAAAGTAGAAGTGAAAGGGGTTGGGGAAAAACAAGCCATGGTCGGACTAAAGCCACACACAACATAACTCTAAAATTTTTAAAAGTTAATGATACACTCTTAAAAAAGTTTCATAAACTGTAATTTCTTTTACTTAAATATACCACGGAATACTAACTCCTGCAGTCACTGGAACCATAGAATAAACACACACCCACACACACAGGTGAGCCCTGAGCTGAGAGTATTAAGTGGACCGACAGTAATTCTAACTGGTGGGGCTCCATCCTCAGCACCATTTAGAAAGACAGGACTGAAGAACATTCTAATTAAAGCTTTGCTAGCATTCCAGCTCTCAGATTATTATCCCTCAGGTGCAACAGTTTGTCCAGTCCTCTCTTGCATGTACAAGAGAGATAAAACTCAGACAAGACTCAGTATTCACTAACCTGTACTAGGTATTTCTTTTGAGAACAAATTTGTTTAGTTATACATATACTTAGAAAAAAGTCAATTAACTTGACACTTTTTTAAACATCTGTAAAGAAAAAGGAACTTCTGGGCCTAAGAGATAGTTTAGTGGTTAGAACACTTGCTCTTCTCCCAGAGGACCCAGTACCCACATGGCAGCTCTAGTTCCAGGAGATCCAATGTCCACTTCTGGCCTCAATGAGCCCTGTATGCTTATTTGTATACAGGCTCACATGCAGGTAAGATACCCATACACATAAGTTAATAAACTAATATTAAAAAAAAAAATAGAAGAACAACTTCTTAGCTTCTCCAACCTGTGGCCAGAATGGTCCTAAGAACAGCTCCCCCTTAAGTAACTAATCCCATAAATCCATGGGTGGCAGACACTTTTAATCCAAAGCAGAAGAAGGTCTGAGTTCGAGGACAGCCAGGGATACACAAATTTCAGCTAAAGACGGACATGATGGGCAATGCCAGGAGAATGGCTTCCATTTCCCTTGGAGTGATCTCTGAACAGCTAGCTGAACTGAAAGCTGAACCATTTACAAAAATACCTGTACCTTCAAAAATGACAGTTAAGTCTCAAGAGCACTGAGAGAGCAAATGGGAGTGGCAAGAAAGCAGGAAGTGTAGCCTTGAGGCAGCTTATGTCAAATATGCTCTGCTCTTGCCTCACAAGAAACCAGAAGGCTTTACTGACTTTTCTAGGAATCTGACAATAAGCTTTATGAATTTTATTAATATCCACGGCACTTGATCTGCTAAACTGCCTTCCAAGAATTTAAATTCTAAGAAAATAATCAGAATATGGGCAAAGATTTATTGACAAAAATTTCAAATTTCATATTATAATGGGGAAAGCAGCAAAGAGCTAAAAAACATAAGTTGGGCTGGAGAGATGGCTCAGCAGTTAAGAGCACTGACTGCTCTTACAAAGGTCCTGAGTTCAATTCCCAGCAACCACATGGTGGCTCACAACCACCCATAATGAGATCTAATGCCTTCTTCTGGTGAGTCTGAAGACGGCTACAGTGTACTTATGTATAACAATAAATAAATCTTAAGTAAATAAGTAAGTAAATAAATACTAGAAGTTATTAAATACCACATGTGTTTTAAAGGTTTGGTGCGGCGGGGGGGGGGGGGGGTAGTTTTGTTTTTCCATACAGGGCTTCTTTGTGTAGCTTTACCTGTCCTGGATATGGATCTCACAGAGAATCTGCCTGCCTCTGCCTCCCCAGTGTGTGCCTCCACAGCAGAATTTAAAGAATTTGATACAGCTATTTAAAATGTCTACATTTTTTAATGGTATGAGTGTTTGACATCTGTGTGTGTGTGTGCGTGTGTGTGTGTGTGTGTGTGTGTGTGTGTGCACGCGTGCGCGCACCAGTTGCCGGTGTGGTAGCCAGGAGAGGGTATTAGATCCTTTGGAACTAGAGTTACACAGTTGTGAACTGTTTCACGGGTGTTGGGAACTGAACATGGGTGCTCTATGAGAACAGCAAGTACTAATGTTCTGAGCTACTACTCCAGTACCCTAAACATGTCTAAATTTTTAAGGAAAAGCATATGTACACAAAAAGACAAAAAGTAGGACAATATAAAATGCCACCAAACACACACCACACGTAAGTAATATACCCAAATGTTAACTTATACCTTATAGAGCTGAGGCTAGTACAATAGCTCAATCAGTAAAAGCGTAAGGACCTGATTTGATCCAGACTAGGGTGGAAAGAGAGAATTGACTCCTGAATACTGACCTCCTGAGCCCACACTCAACACATATACATCATATAAACACACACTAAGAAAACCAAACATAAAAGTGTTTTGGTAGAAGTCTGGGTAGCCTAGTAGCTGAACATCTGGGTAGCCTAGCTAGCATGGTAGCATACACAGGCACTCCCAGCTCAAAAGAAAATGTAGGGGCTGGAGAGATGAAGAGAGCACAAACTGACTGATTTTCTAGAGGACTCAAGTTCAATTCCCAGCACAAATGTTAAGAGGCTATAAGCACCTGAAGCTGCTTATCCAACTCCAGTAGAGTTAAACATCTCTGGCTTCTGTAGGCACCTGCGCACATGTGCACACACTCACACATAGATGCAATCATGAGAAAAGGGAGAAGGACCACAAGTTCTAGTTGGTATGTGCACTGAGTTGCTATCTTTTGTAGTGAGAATTCTGAAATTTCAGTTTCCTTTTTTTTTTAAAGATTTATTTTATTTATTTTATGTGTATGAGTACACTGTAGCTGTACAGATGGCCATGAGCCATCATGTGTGTGGATGCTGAGAATTGAACTCAGGACCTCTGCCGGCCCCGCTCCCTCCAGTTTAATTCACTGTAGTTGTCTTCAGACACTCCAGAAGAGGGTGTCAGATCTCATTACGGGTGGTTGTGAGCCACCATGCATTTGCTGGGATCCGAACTCAGGACCTTCAGAAGAGCAGTCAGTGCTCTTACCCGCTGAGCCATCTCGAGAGCCCCCAAATTTTAGTTTCTTTAAAAAATAAAAACAAAGAAATAGTGTGTGCTTTTGTCTTAATCCCAGGTGTAGGAATGTGGGGCTACTTCGCACTGTCCACAGCAGCTGACTATGATTTGCCTCATGCTCTAACAGAAGCATGGTTTTTTGCCAGTTATAGATAATTTCTGCTATTGTGTGACATTTGGGATTATGGGAACTTTTCAGAGGGTGTCTACCTGTCAGGCCCCCAAGAGGTGGGGTAAATCGTTATTGGTCATTTACGGAGGTTGCTTGCAGCTAGCAGCTGTGATCAAAGAAGAAACTAAAGAAAAGAAATTAGATTTAAGGACTTTCCTAATTCCTCTCTTGCCTCTACCCTTGTTTCTCCCCAGTCTAGTGTTAAGGAGTGAAACAAGGAGGGCATAATAAAGGAGAAAAACCCACAAGGTAGCAACAATCAGCTACATGTCTCAGTCACTATTCTATGCTGTGAAGAGGCTATTATATTATATTATATTATATTATATTATATTATATTGGAAAGCATTTAGTTGGGAGCGTCCTTACAGCTTCAAGGGGTTGTCTATGATGATCATGGCAGCACAGAAGGACAGAAGTAGGCACACTAATTAAAGGCTACTCCTGAACCACATAGGAAGGCAGACACTGGATTTGGAATAAGCTTTTGAAACTTCAAAGCCCACCCCACAGCAACATACCTCCAACAAAAACACAGCTCCCAGCTGGTCACCAACTGGAGACTATAAATACAAATACATGGGAGCTAGTCTCATGCAAAACCACTACAGTTATAGACCAGCACTGAGACACAGCAAGACTCTTTTGATAAAGAAGAAGACTGGAGAGATGGCAATAGTTACTTGTCCTTGTTCTTGCAGAGACCCTGGTACATTTCCAGCACCCATATCTAAATAATACATGGCAACTAACAAGCATCCATAGCTCTAGGTCCAGGGAATCTGATGCTGTTTTTTGTTGTTGTTTGTTTGTTTGTTTCTGGTGGGTTTTGTTTTCTTTAGTTTTGCTTTGTTTTTGTTTTCTCAAGATAGGATTTCACTCTGTAGCCCCTGGCTGTCCTGGGACTCAGAGATCCACCTATCTCTGCCTCCCAAGTTAAAGGCTTGCACCACAACTACCCAGTTATATAGGTCTATTTCCTAATAAGGAATGGAGACAAGGTCAAATAACTGACAAGAAATAAAAAAAAAAAAAAAAAAAAAAAAATAGGTATGAGATGGCTGTGGGCAGTTTCCACAGACAGATCAATCTTCAAGGCCACGTCAGATGTTGTAAGAGCTAAAGTTTATTACATCTTCAACACTGTTTGTGGCTCAATTCTCAAAGAGATATTGTGAATGAAATTTTCTCCCTAACTTTTTTGAAACAAAGCAAAAAAAAACAAAGGAAACTTAAACCCTCCTTGCTCAGTTACAAAGCAGGCGAACTCCAGAACCTGGTGGGGCTCACCTTTAATTCCAGAACACAGAAGGCAGAGACAGACAGGTCTCTGTATTTAAAACCCTCCTAGTATACAGAGCAAGTTCCAGGTCAGCTAAAGCTAACAGAGAAACCCTATCTGGAACAAATAAAAGTAAAAAAACTAAAGCCAAGCTTGTGCTGATGCATATCTTAATAATAACAGTACTCAGGAGACAGTGACAGGAAGGTGTGTAGAGAGCTCTCAGTGCTGCTTCAAGAATATTGCCAAGAATTTAACATTGGGGTAGGACAAGAAAGTAGGCTCAGGCAAGAATTTGACATTGGGCTAAGACAAAGTAGATTCAAGATCTACATCATCTTGATATCATGGTATCATCTTGATACTAGATCCCTTAATACTATGGGGCCTTTGTTTATGTCTTGCTTGTTCATTGACTATTTTGTCTTTGACCTAGGGCTGATCCTATTTTTGTATGTACCTAGAATGGTATAAATGCAGACTGACAAAAAAGCAAACTCGCCTCAGCACTTGCTGGGGTCATACTATAATGCTGTCTGGTTGTCTCTGTCTTTTTAGTTCTCACTCCCTCCCTCAAAACCCCATTGACTAACCTGGCTTGGTCAGATAGTACCTCAACTTTGGACAGTGAAGGATACAGTGAAGGACACTGTGAAAAAAGGAAGCACTCACAAAGGAAATATAGACAATTGGGCTAGTGGTGAGTAAGTCATGTAAAAATGGGACAGGGTAATGGTAGAATGCTTTTTCTGTGTTTGTGAGTACATGCACACCCACATGCTTAGAGTTATGCTAAAATCTAGAGTGAAGATAACTCTCATAGATGCTTTTAGTTTTTGAACCCTAATTACAGGTACTTTAGACTCTAGACCTGAGAGGGAGAACAGATTTCAGAAAAGCCTCTCCCCCCCACCCACCAGGGATGCTTGGGCAAAAGAGAAAAAAAAATGAAAGTAGGCTGTTCAAGTGGTCTCCTAGGGCTAGGAAGAGGTTGGGAGACATCCTGCTTCCTCCCGGGCTCCCACTGGGGACTGCCTAGTCCTAGTTCTGGACCCCTTTGGTGGAACATCTGGTTCTCCCTTCTCTATTGTGTGTCCTTGGCCCACCAGTCTGTCCATGTCTGACAGTTAATGTCTGTGATTTCATTTAATTGCTTGATTGTTGCTCTGTGTTTCATATTTAAAAAAAAAAATGGTTAAAACTTTACCTGCTGGCCATTCACCTCTTGATTTAGTTTTTAACTCATTTCAAGGATTTTTTGTTTAAAAAAAAAAAAACAAAACAAAAAACACTCTGAATTGGCACAACAAAAACTGGTAAGTTGCCCTGCACCTGTAGCTACGTAGGAGTCTAGTGAAGCTAGAGACGCCCTGCCAGGGGCTAAGTGTCTATAGGAGCCTCTCTTAATGGGGCCAGCACCTTCTCAGCTTCTCTGGACAGAAAGCTGATGGTTGTTTCTCCTACAAAAATCTGTAACTGTAATTATTGGGTTCTGCAGGTGACAAGGTGTTCCTCCCTTGAAATTACAGCTAGAAAAAGAAAATTTTGTCTGTCTACTCTAAATATATAAGATGGGTGTGGCCACTTCATGCTTATTTCTGACTGTTCTGTATGTCTGGGTTATAGATTGGCTTCCAAGTTATTAGGCATTGTTAAAAATTTGTAACATGGGTAGGACAAAGACTGGCTTAAAACTGGTTAACTCAGGCTAGAGAGGTAGCTCAGCAGTTAAGAGCACTGAAGCACCCACATGGTGACTCACAGCCATCTGTAATGGGATCCAATGTCCTCTTCTGGTGTGTCTGAAGACAGCTACAATGTACATAAAATAAATTTTTAAAAATCTTAACAAAAACTAGTAACTCGCCAGGCAGTGGTAACGTGCACACCTTTAATCTCGGCACTTGGGAGGCAGAGGCAGGAGGATTTCTGAGTTCATCCAGCCTGGTCTACAGAGTGAGTTCCAGGACAGCCAGGGCTACACAGAGAAACCCTGTCTCGAAAAACCAAAAAAAAAAAAAAAAAAAAAAGCTTATACTGGATTGCCAGGACACCTTAGTGAGGGCAATGCTACAGCATATGACAGGCCAATGGCATGATCCCAATCTGATACTAACATGGGGAAGAGGGCATGTTTGTGTTTTTTTCCTTAGGATGTTAAAGGAGCATGGTAGCTGCCAGAGCAATTGGTGACACATGCTGAAGCTGGGACTAAGAATGACGCTGACTGTGAGTTTGCTGGGTGCCCTGATAATGGTGACAGGGAGGCTGTATTGAACCTATGTTCTTAATACATCTGGTGTGGTCCGACCAGAGATGCTGTGACCAGTATTATACTCAACCTCTTGGATCTCCCTGGACAGGATTTGGTGTTGGGATTCCTGTTTGCTTTGTGAAGAATAGTATGAATGATGGGTATAGTTCTGTGTTAACTCATATTTGGAAGAAAAACATTTCACAAACTGTAACTCAAAGCATAGAGATGGGCTTGAAAAAAGTACTGAGAGATCTGCCTCAGACTCTCATGAGAAAGTGACCTTGCAGATCTAGACCCAGAGAGAATGTGGATCTGGCATTTAACAAAACCATTAGAGGGAAAGAATGCTATAATCAACCCCGCCATGATTTAATGTTTCCAGTAATATGCAAATTATTGATTGGGCAAGAAATCAGTGAAACATTGGATAAAAGAAGACGTCTATAGGTCTTTGGCAATCAGGAGCAGGCCTTTTCCAACAGCATATTTGGAAGTTATCTGCACCTCTCTATGAAGTTAAACAAAATAGACAAAATTGGGACAGGATCTGGATTTCAAGCAACTGTTAGTGCATGTGTTAAGGCTCCTAATCTTTTATTAATAGGCCATACTAACATTTTGTTTCTTCTATAGCATTTAATATAAGTTGCACTGATTGTACACTTTCTAATTGTGCTAGTGTACTGAAATCTAGCATGTCTGGTATGATGGGTCTATCCATCAGCTTTTGTTTTATTGCCTGTGAGTATGACAGGATCTTGAATTCTGAAGAAAGTTTACAAATATTGCAGAAGTGAGTCAGACTTTAGACAGAACCAAGAGGGTGGAGGGTTTGATTATTGCTGGTATAGCAGCCACTGCTTCTGCAATTGCTTTGACGCAGGAAGTTAAAACAGCTACTTTTAGGCTGGGCAGTGGTGGCACACACCTTTAATCCCAGCACTTGGGGGGCAGAGGCAGGGAGAATTCTGAGTTCCAGGCCAGCCTGGTCTACAGAGTGAGTTCCAGGACAGCCAGGGCTACACAGAGAAACCCTTGTCTCAAAAAAAAACAAAAACAAAAACAAAAACAAAAAACAGCTACTTTTGTTAATCATTTAGCAGAAAATATTACTAATGCTCTGAGTTCAAGATTATATAGAGGTTTTGAACAATGAACTGATGCTCTTTATGGTACTATTAAAATTATTGGAGAGGAGGTTCAAAGTTTAGGAGTAAGAAGGCATTGAAGTGTCACACTAAATACCAATGGATTTGTTCATCTCTAAAACTTACAATGACAGTCATATAATTGGGAGAAAATTCAAAGACCCTTGCAAGGTACTGGGCATAATTCTAACACCTCTCTGAATATTATAACTTTGCATACAGAGATTATGAATTTAAAGAATGATGCTCTGCTGAGTTTTGATGCTACAGATACTGCTGATAAAATTACTCATGGTTTAAGGTCAGTATTTCTATCTTGATCAAGCTTCAAGAATAGCATATATATCTTGATCATTTGGGTCCTTCTTGCCCTGGGAAACTTTTATTCCTGCCCATTGTGACAAAACTCGCCTTTAACAACTTCAGCATGCTGACGGCCAAAATACATGACTTGAGACTAAAACAGACTGGCAGTCAATGGCGGTTAAAATTCTGCAGAGCCTTACCAACCTAAGACAGAAATGTATTGCTTTGGCCAATGACAGGTAATGAAGACATTCTTGTCAGAACAAGCTAAGACTGTCTTGTTTATAAAATAAAAAAGGGGGAGATGTGGAGAGCTCTTGGTGCCGATTCAAGGATATTGGCAACAATTTGATGTTGTGCTAGAACAAGGAAGTAGCTCAAGATTGTGATAAGTGCCTGAATACCTTGGGACCTTTGTTTATGTCTTATTTGTTCCCTGACTACTTTATATCTTTGACCCAGAACTGATCCTATTTTTGCATGTGCCTAGAATGGTATAAAAGCAGACTGAAAAAAAAGTAAACCAACTCAGCACTTGCTGGGGTCATACTATAATGTTGTCTAATTCTTTTTTTAATCTTCACTCCCTCCCTCAATCCTGTTGACTGACTGAGCTAGAAAACCAATCTGGAACAAATAAAAATAAAGACTGAGGCCATGGTGATGCATGTCTTAATAATAGCCAGACTGGTCTTCATACTTGTAGTGAGTTTAAGGCCATCCCGGGCTGCATAGTGAAACCCTATCTCAAAATAAAAAACCCAAAGAAAATAAAATTTTTAAATGGGATGGGGGAGCATAGCGCACCTTATTATTTATTTTTTATATCTATGGGCATTTCACTATATCTATGTCTACCACATGCATGCTCAACTCCCCTGAAAACCAGAAAAGAGTATGCCTTGGAACTGGAAGTACAATTGTAAGTCACCGTCTGGTGCTAGATACTGAATCTAGGTCCCTACAAGAACAGTGTTCTTAACCACTAAGCCATAGCTCAAACCTTAAAACTCAGTATAACCCTTTAAGTGTTGTGTGTGCTTTGACTCTGTGATTCTGGCTTTTAAAAAAACTTAGGTCTCTCAAGGCCTATGAGATGGTTCAATCACAAGGGTGCTAGCTGCAATCTGAATTCCATCACTGGCACTCACTGTAGGAGAGCATTCACTACTGAAAGTTGTCCTCTGACCTCTACACTTGTATTGTATGGAATGAGATTCCACTGCCCTATATCCACAAAATAAATCAGAATGTAATTAAAAAATGCAAATGCCCAGTATTACATATTGGGAAAGGTAAAACTGCAAAATCAACAATAACTAGAAACAGAGGTGGGGTGGATTACTAAGGACAACAGACAACTAGAACATTCCATGTCTAGATTGTGATAATAAAAGCATACATATCACAAACTCTACAGAACTGCACACCAGCTGGGTACAATGGTGTAGCTATAGTTACAGCTGTTCAAGAGGGTAAGAAAAAAAGATTACCTGAGCCCAAGTTTAGGCAGCACAGACTCTATCATTAAATAAACTAAATTAGAGTTACGTTTACCATAAAATAAGCCACTTGGCAGGGCATGGTGTAATACCCCTTTAATCCCAGAAGTTGGGAAACAGAGGCAGGCAGATCTCTTGAGTTCCAGGACAGTCAGAGCTACACAGTAAAAATGCCACCTTAATAAAAAGGAAGGGAGGGGAAATAGGGGCACACCTGTAATTCCATCTATAGAAGGCTAGGTAGGACAGGATTACAAAACCAGGTTAGTCTGGAACACATGCTAATACCATGCCTCAAGTAAATGGAGTAAACCAGACATAGTAGTGAATGCCTTTAATCTCACAAAGGCAGAGAAAGATGGATTTCTGTGAGTTTAAAGGCGGTGGTGGCACACGCCTTTAATCCCAGCACTTGGGAGGCAGAGGCAAGTGGATTTCTGAGTTCGAGGCCAGCCTGGTCTACAGAATGAATTCCAGGACAGCCAGGGCTATACAGAGAAACCCTGTCTTGAAAAAAAGAACTACCCTGGTCTACATAGTTAAGTTCCAGGCTAGAATTAATTACATGTTGAGATTCTGTCTCAAAAACCAAGATAGAAGAAGGAAAAAAGAAAAACAAAGCACCTAAGAGATACAGTATTAATGGCTGCACCACTTTCCTGTCCACAAATGAGAGAAAATTCAAATTCATTTTCCCATATATTTTGTAAAATGAGGCCTAACTTACTACCTTGGTCAGTGTTGTGTCACTGTGAAGAAAACACCATCACAACAGCAACCCTTTTAAAGGAAGCATTTAACTAAGGCTGCTTCTAGCTTAAGTTTGTTATAGCTGAGAGCACAGCAGCACATAGGCACAGTCTATCTCAGAGTTCTACACCCTCATCAGCAGGGATTATGAAGACTCTGGGCTTCAATAAAGCCATAGCTCCTAATCCCTTCAAATAGATTTGAACTTCTGGTGACCTAGGATTGGCACTATGAACCTCTAGGGGCCATTCCCATTCAAACTGCCAACACCAGCAGCTATTCACACAGATATTTTATTTTGTTTTCACTTGCTTCAAGGATACTGTTTCACTTCTCACCTAAGACTGGCCTCAAACTCATAGCAATTCTATACCAGCCTTCTTTGAATGTTGAGGTTATAGGAATGCATTTGTTTGTTTGTTGTTTTGGCTTTTCGAGACAGGGTTTCTCTGTGTAGCCCTGGCTGTCCTGGAACTCACTCTGTAGACCAGGCTAGCCTCGAACTCAGAAATCCGCCAGCCTCTGGTGCTAGGATTAAAGGTGTGTGCCACCACCACCCAGCAAGAATGCATTTTTAAAATTCAAGTATTTTAAAAAACAAAACACATCGTTTTTTATTACATTATGATTTATTTGTTTTGTGTGCAGGGCTCACACATGCCACGGCACAAGTGTGGAGGTCAGAGAACAACTTTCTTATTTTTTTTTAAAGATTTATTTATTTTATTTATATGAATATACTGTAGGTCATCTTCAGACACACCAGAAGGGCATCAGATCCCATTACAGATGGTTGCTGGGAACTGAATCAGAATCTCTGGAAGAGTAGTCAGTGCTCTTAACCACTGAGCCATAAACAACTTTCAGGAATAGATTCTCTCCTACAGTTTGAGTGCCTGGGATGGAATTCAGGTTGTCAAGCTTGGGAACAAATGTTTTAAAAGGCACAAATCAGAGAACACACAACACTTGGGTTCTTCAATACAGCCTTTAAAAGCCGGGCAGCGGTGGCACACGTCTTTAATCCCAGCACTTGGGAGGCAGAGGCAGGTGGATTTCTGAGTTCGAGGCCAGCCTGGTCTACAGAGTGAGTTCCAGGACAGCCAAGGCTACACAGAGAAAATCCTGTCTCGGAAAAAAAAAAGAAAAAAAGAAAAGCAAGCTCTCTGTCCCTTCCAGTCCAAACTGTCTCAGTATTCAAGACCCTACACTCAATTTCACCTGACGAGTTTATCAAGTTAAAATGACATCTTAATACTCTTCAAAATAAAACACCCCACTCAATATATCTCCTCAATGTGCTCTGATGACATAAAGTCTTCATTCATCAACTATATACTGCTTGCCAGGTGCTTAACTAATAAGCACATAAGGATTAAGGGAGGCTGAAAATGTACATGAATGACAACTCAGCCCTGGCAAGCCCATCGCTGGTTTACTGAAACAGCACGGTAACATCCAATGGAGACATAAGAAATGTTCAACAGCTATATACAGAGCTATATACAGAGAAACCCTGTCTTGAAAAAAAAAAAAAAAAA
>JADRCD010198805.1:28512-43321 GCA_019843815.1 Montemys delectorum | reverse complement strand
ACACACACACACACACACACACACACACACACACACCACACATACACATGCATACACACACACTACAGGTGACATTTACTTAAGTTTTCATTGAGTTCTCCTGTGGGAAGACATGCCCATTTCAAACAAAGCAAGGAGAAACTACAGCTGAATACCTCTCTGAACAAATGGTTGTTCAGTCTCATTTGGCACTCCACCTAATTAACAGAGTATCCCCTCTATCTATAAACTATTAATCTATTTCTTTTTGAATTAAACTTGCTCAGTTCCAGTATTCACACATTAGAAGCCATTACCACAGAGCTTCTGTTGTAGATTGGTGGAGGGCTGCTGAGAGTCTCACCTACCCCTGCTACACCTCAAATATAGTGTCATTTCACATGTCCTCTGAACTTTAGGACAAGTCACTACATTTCTCAAATAGAATGGGACCTCTCTATAAAATAATTCCTGGTAACATTGTTGAAAGCGAACACTTTAAGTAAGTTGAGCACATATGCACATATATACAAGGCTAATTTTTCTTTCTGTGCTATGTACCTAGCAGTAGTTTACTTCATTCAAGCAGCTCCTGTTGCTTGGAGTTTTTTTTCCCCCCTTAGGCCCTTAAACTTTAATGCTTTTTTATACTTGAATAATTTAATTATTTTTCTCTATTAAAGTTACACTTATTATTTACTCTGTGTGAATGTATGTATGTATGTATGTATGTATGTATGTATGTATGTGTGTGTCTCTGTGTGTCTGTGTGTGTTTCTGTGTTCTTTTTCATTATGGAAGGCTGTGAGAATCTGGGATTAAACTTAGATCATCAGGCTTGGCAGCAGTGCCTGTACTCACTAAATTATCCCATAAGACTCCTTTTCTCTTAACCATAACATTTTTAAGGTTTTGAAAATGATATGATGGAATTATAAAAACAAAGCTCAAAATATGAATTTAAAGTTGTAGCAATTGCAACTCCTTGAAAGAGTATTTGTGTTATATAGTCCAGAGGGGACTTGAACTCCAAAAAAAAAAAAAAAATCTCTGACTTATTCATTGGTGTTAAGCCTGCCTCCTTTATCATATACAATCTGATACGTCTCCTTTTACAAGACCTTTCCAGAATAACCTGAAATTTACAGGAGTATTCAAAGAAATGAGAAAAAGAGGAGGTCCAGAGGAAATCAGGACCATTATTTCCTCTTCATGTTCATGTAGAGTCTCTCTTGTTTTCTCACGTCTAGATTAGATATTCACACTGGGAGGCAGCAGAAATATAAAGATTGTAGATTCTCAGTCTGCTGAAACACTGACCAAAGGTAGATCTGTTGTGGAGTATAGCTACTGCTTCCCAAACTGTATCACCAGATGAGGAGTTTATATCATAAGAACTTTATTAGAGACAAGGGGTTGTGCCATATATAAGGAATTGCATTTGATACTTTAAAATTCATGGCCACTATAGTAAGCAGCTTCAACCCTCCATAGTAGTAGTAGTAGTAGTAGTAGTAGTAGTAGTAGTAGTAGTAGTAGTAATAAACCAGCAATAAGAACTCTGTCCATATTCAGAACTTCTTAGAAATCTTGTAACTGTTCAAAAAGTACTTTGACTATGTGACTTCTGATTATATGATCATTCAAATTTATTTGACAAGAGCAAAGATTTTCTGTTTGTTTATGAAGCACAAAATAGAAAATGGATAGTTCTGGTGCTTTAATAATGAACAAATATGTTACACTGTCATTTTAAATATATGATCATTTTAAAATAAATATTTCTTAAAAATGTCAATAATGTTTTTGTAGTTATTTGCTGAAATTTGCATGTTTGATGGTAAGAAAATAAGCTAAGAAAGACAAAATGAAATATTTGTGTTTAATTGGAATATTGTGGAGGTTACTGAAACCAAATGACCTTGAAAGGATATTGATGACAGTCAATACAATACATTGAATATTTAGATAAATATTAAAAGAAGGTGTCCTGATTCATTGCTGTTTATTCCAATAATCCAACCAAGCTAAACTCCTGGGATTTATTAGACAGGAAAATTAAAACACCATATGGACTTGCAGTTGTTGCATAAGATTGTCTTTTCACAAAGCTCCTAACAATTTCAAAAATTCTAAGGTATTCTATTTAATTTCAAATAAAGCATGCTACATATTTTCCTCCTACCAGACTGTCACTCTCTATGAGATCCACAGAAAGTGATTAGAAAACACAATGTAAGTGTGATCTCTGGCATTTTATAAGATATCCAAAAAAATAGGTTTAAGATTGGCTATGTCTTAATGATAGAAAGAAGAAATAGGCAATTTCTATCTCTCCAAATAGACATCTTCATTTTGAACATTGTGAGAGTTATTACTTTTTATGGAATACAAACTTATCATGAACTTTAAAGAAAAAATAACAAATTTTTAACCATTATGCAACATAATTAAAATTTTTTCTCTCTGGATCAGTGGTTAGATCAGCTATTCAAAGCTTGTTTGTGTTAACATGTGCATCCCTCTGAGATTTTCTCTTAAAGTAAGAGAGTTACAGATTGGTACATTTATATTTTTGAAGGTGTTTTGGTTACTCAACAACCTAACCTTTTAAGAAAATTTATAAGAAAACATCTTTGTGTGTTACTCCAACACACACAAAGATACACACATATGCACCTATCAATACATATCCACCTGAAGTATACAGTGGTAGCCCTACTGAGGAATGTGTCCAATTTCTAAGCATTTATGCTGCATAATTATATGTACATTCAGTTAAAGAATAATTGACACTTATCAATATGAATCATAGTTTCTGCTTCCAAAAGTAAAGTC
Source organism: Montemys delectorum (assembly GCA_019843815.1). Taxonomy (NCBI): domain Eukaryota; kingdom Metazoa; phylum Chordata; class Mammalia; order Rodentia; family Muridae; genus Montemys; species Montemys delectorum. The sequence continues at coordinate 40,504 of JADRCD010198805.1, read as the reverse complement.
TGGTGCTCCCCGGTACTTAAGCTATAAAGACTAATTTATATTTCTCTGAAAGTGTCACAGAGGGAAAAAGAAGCCAAAGGAATCCAAATCCCAGAAGGAAGAAAGCTCTCACAGAAAAGTTGTAAAAATTTGCCATCATTTTTCTTTTTGAATGACTTCTATTATTCGAAAGTGATAGACTGAACAGCTTCACAGTACTTCCCAGGACTGTCCCAAAATGAAACAAGGGACTCATGAACTGTGAAAGCTCTTAAGACCTAGAGAGCATGACTACCAGTGTATTAGGTATGAGAATCATACGGTCTCTGAGGATGTTTTCTGTTTCTCAGAAAATATTTGTGTGTATGGAATCATACCCATAGCCCCCAAAGGAATTTCAATTTGTGTTTGTCATGATTAAGCTTCTATGACCACAAACACAGCTTATAAACATTGATCAGAGATTGCTCCTATGTACTCTGGGAGATAGTCTTGAAAGCATAAAGCTCCTGAACCTAACAACCCCACAATAGTAGGATCAATAAAACTTGAATTGCTTACACTGTCTACAGATATTTTTGCTGTTTGACATTCTGTAAGGTTTTTGGCTCTTCCCCAATCATTTTCAAAGTAGGAGCAAACACTGAACAAATAGTACACATACCTCTTTTTTGTTTGTTTGTTTTTTGATACATGGTTTCTCTGTGTATCCCTGACTGTCTTGAAACTCCCTCTGTAGACCAGGCTGGCCTTCAACTCAGAAATCCTCCTATCTCAGCCTCCCAATTGCTGATATTAAAGGCGTGTGCCACCAGATGTGACTTACTTGTCAATAACAAAATGAGTCTGTCCTGCATTTCTATTTCTGCATGTCCATTTCTACACTAAAATTTGACACACATATGTAACTTTTCCCCCAGAAAATACTATCACAACAAAAGAGAAATAACAGGCATTTACATTATGTATTCATGAGATGGGAAATTAAAATTACCAAACAAAATCCAAAGCAGAACACACAAAGTTGTGGCAAGAATTGAGTAACAGAATCGTAACTTGCTATGATTCACAGTATACATGAGTTGTGAGTCTCTGTCTCATCTCTATTTATGTCTCTGTCTCTCTCTGCCTCTCTCTCTCTCTGTGTATGTTAGATAACAAGTACTTGTAAGTAGGAATGATCATGCATCTATTTAACTCACTTTTCAGCAAACAATTCTGTTTATTTCATGGCAATATTTTTACTTTCAATTAAAGCTTTCTGATAGACACTAGGGTTGTGGGAAAGAGCAAATATCAGTTGAGAATATTCCTTAATCAGATATGCATGCCTGTGGGAAAATACATGGGACGTTATCTTGAAAGGTGACTGATGTGGAGGCATCAAACCCACTGTGGGGAGTGACACACCTGGGCAGGTGGATTGCATAGAAGAGATGGTTAAACTATCCACGAGAAGCAAGTAGGTCAGCTCTCATCCTTTTATAATCTCTGTTTCAGTTCCTACCTCCAGGTTCCTGCCTTTAGCTCTTGCCTTCACTTCCCTCAGTGAAGAACTGTTCCTTAGGAGTTTAAAAAATTGATATAAAACTTTCCTTACCAAGCTGCTTTTGGCCACATCCACAGAAAAGTAACTAATAGTCCCTGAGACTATTCTCAAATGTTGGCATGTATCACAATACCTATTTGAATTTACAAATTCACTCTTAGGGTTTGAGTGTAGCATTAAAGGGATCCCTGTTCACTCTGCTACAGGGATCAGGCTGCTTGGGAGGCAGGACGCGGTAATTTTGGGAGCCCACAAAGGAGCTGAGCAGGTGTCAGGCTATGGGAAGCCATGGGACACAGCTCTGGGGTTGGGGGAGTACAGACTGAGGTCCTGGGACAGCTGGAACTGGCTTGGGGGTCCCCAGGGCCTGCAGGGAGGCTGGGGCTGTCTGGTTTTCAGGCTCTTGGGTACCCAGGTGCTACTGGGAGCTGTGGAAGAGCTGAGAACGGAGAGGGAGTCCAAAGGCCGGATCTAGCCCAGGGTCAAGGGGGAAAAGAGAGGGGAATCTCCAGCTAGGTCCCATGGGGGAGAAGTCCTTGGCTTGGTGGTCGGTCGTGGCTGGGAGCACAGAGAAACCTTGTATGGGAGATTAGAGGCAGCTCTATAGGCGAAGGCTTTCTTCATGGCTCCCCACTGCTAATCCAGGTGGAAAGAGACAGTCCATAGTTTTAAGGCATTTATTGCTGTGGCAGAAAATGGATGAGTAAAACCATTTTCCACTTCTCAGGGACGGGGCTTGAGGTTAAATACTATTTGCAGGGAGGAGTGTCTGGGAAGGAAAACTTAATTGGCTAAGCCTGCAGACCTTTAGGTATCTCATTAAAATGGAGATCTATCTTGAAGCTACATGACCACAGGTCACATCCTCTACTTGTGGAGGGGCTTCCGATGTTCCCCTTACATGACTGAAGGACCTAAATCTATGAAGGGCTGGGGCCTCATGCCAGCAGCCTAGTGTCTGAAAAATAGGCGAAATGCCTGCCATTCCTCAGGGTCACCAGGGTTTCCAGCTTTTGTTCAATCAGAAACAAAGGCTGCTTTTCATGGTTCTACATATGAGTACATTTGAGGATAAGGGGACTTATTAGATATATATTTTAGGCCTTGATTTGAGTGTCTGATATAATATATTTTGTTCCATTCAAATTTTTCTATCTCCAATTAGCTTCAATTTGATGGGCATAATACTTGTCCTGGGAGCAGGTTATAGCAGTTACTGCTTGAGCTATTTTTGTAGTGTAACCAGAAACCTTTAGATATTAATAATTAAATCATGTGGCTAATAAAAATAAGATTCAAAGTTTACTGAACATTTTCATTTCTAGGTGCCAAGTTGTATGCTTTATGTCACTTAACTTCCACACCATCATTATTAGCCTTTACAACATACTTTCCTATTCATGTGTATGTGTGTCTCATATGCATAGGTAGGTTTTCACATGTATGGGTGCACATATGTGCAGGTACATGTATTCTGTGTGCATAGACCCCTAGAAGCCCAAGGTTGATGTCAAGAATCATGCTTTGTGAGTCTTCAGTTTTATTCTTTAAGCAGGGTCTCTCAGTCATGCTCTGAGCTCTAGTCAGGCTAGTCTTTATAGTCAGCTTGATTGGGTGTTACCCTGGTTTAGAAACTTCATTCAGCCTTCAAAAGCAGGACTCACATGCATTCCACAATACTTATGGGCCTTGAAGTGGATTCTCAGCTTCGAAGTTTAAGATCTTCAGCTTCTGCTGTATGTACTTTAAACACTGGAAAATGTTAGTTGGCCCACACAAATGCTTCATGTTATATATTTCATGTACACTTTGTGTACCGGAAAAGAGAGGGTGTTAAAAGGTATACAACTTATCCTAATCCCAGTGATTACAAACATTGACCTGTAGCCTACCTTCAAAAAAGAATTTCATTTCTATGCATGTATTCTTCTCAAGTGTTAGTATGCAAAAGGATTCATTGTATGAATTTTATCAACTTTGTAATCCTGGGACTCCATATCAAGTTTTCCATTCAATGTCTTTATAATGAAGCTCAGCAAGCTATATTTTTCAATAGTACCATATACTTGTAAATAGAATTAGGCAGTAAAATATTCTGATCCCAGAGCAAAGAATGTAGTAGTGTATTTTATTGTGAAATCCTTTATTATAAGTCTATTACACAAACTTCCCATGTCTTTTCCATCAATGCCAATTATGACAAGAAGTTAACTTAGTATTATTATTCAGTTACTACTCCAACAATTTATGCATGCATGGCTGTTATCTGCAGTGAACTTTGGTAATACAAAACTTTCATGCAGAGTCATTTACTTGTTGCAGTATGTTCCCAGTGTTGAAGTGTAGAAACCTCCACAGATGTTCTATTGTTGAAAATCATTTGTTTTAATGAACTCCTCAGATTCTGATATAGTGGGGCTGGGGTGGGTCTCACATGGACAGATTTGTCACATGTAGTGAGCACATCATCCACCAAGGATTAAACCACGGTTTCAGATCTTTTTTTTTTTTTTTTTTTTTTTTTTTTTTTATCTCATTACCTCTCACTGGAAAGAGGTGGGTTACCAAGCAGTGTGTGCCTTTTGCTTGCCTGTTTCTAACTGCATTCTGCATTCTACTTACATCCTATGGCTGGGTTGCCTGGAGGAACACAGATGGAGGTTGAGAACTGAAAGCAAGGGAGCAGAGCAGCAGACAGGATTGCACTCTTCTGACCCTTGAGTCTGTTGCTCAGTTGGAAAAGTCACAACTTATTACTCTACTTTTATCCAGAAACAATATAATCACTATAAGAAAAACTACCCAACTGTTTTCTATAAGTAGCTGTGAGAATAGTGTAAAGACAGTTGTTGGAGTGAGAGAAAACCTCATCTAGTCACATACCCTGCTCATGCCACACATTTACCCATTACAGCACTGCTCCCTACCCCAGTGACCTGCAGGAAATAAGGAGACAAAATCTCTGACCTCTGTGGGCTTAATCTTGTCAGGATGGGTTATCCAATAAACAAGTATAGAAGTGAAGGAACATGAGATTGATCATGTTAAGCACTCCACAGAAAATACCACAAAATAATTGGAAAGCAAGAAACAAGAGAAGAAAAGTCCTGTTTGATTAAACATGTTGATTTCAAAAAAAGAGCTCAGTAGGGTCAGATTTTAAAGGTTTTTTTTTTTTTTTTTTTTTTTTTTTTTTGTAGGTATGCTGGAGAAAAAGAGATGTGATGATGTGATACAGTGGAGTTTATGATTTTTGCATTTCTTTATTAATGTATAACAAATGCTTTATAATGGTTAATTTTTATTGTCAGCTTGACAAATGCTACAATAAACTTGGAAGGAGGTTTTAATGAGGATTTTTTTCTAGATTAGACTGGCCTGTGGGGGATTGAGATTACCCTAGTTGAGGTGAAAAGAACTACCCACTGTGAGCGGTACCACTGGCCTGATTAGAAAATCTGGGATTGTATTAAGAATGAAGAGCTGATCTGACACTAGCACATGTGGACATGTCAACTTTCAGAGCTCTTAGCATCCCGAAGCACCACTGGAACAAAAGGCTGAGAACGCCAAAAGAAAAGGAGGGACAGGTAACATGAACCTTGGCATTGAGACCGGAAACACAAATGAGTCGGGAATTCAAATAAAAGCCAGTAAAATTCATAGAAAGTAGAAAAATCATAGAAATGTAAGCTTACCCTATGGAATTTTGAAATAATTTTGTAAAATTATTCTACAGCTATCGTACAAACCTGAAAGTAAAACAATTTGAAGATGAGTAATAGAGAAGTATCCTTAAAGTACCGTACTGAAGCATGAATCATTTTCCTTTTATTACATAGATATCAATGGAGAGAAACAAAAATAAAAATGATCAATCAAATAGACACAGAGTTTTAGAATATAAGGGTGTATTAGTCAGGGTTTCTATTCCTGCACAACATCATGACCATGAAGCAAGTTGGGGAGGAAAGGGTTTATTTGGCTTACTTTTATATGGCTGTTGATCACCAGAGGAAGTCAGGACTGGAACTCAAGCAGGTCAGGAAGCAGTAGCTGATGCAGAGGCCATGGAGAGATGTTTCTTACTGGCTTGCTTCTCCTGGCTTGCTCAGCCTGCTCTCTTATAGAACTCAAGACTTCCAGTCCAGAGATGGCACCACCCACAAGGGGCCCTACACACTTGATCACTAATTGAGAAAATGCCCCACAGCTGGGTCTCATGGAGGCACTTCCTGAACTGAAGCTCCCTTGTCTGTGATAACTGCAGCCTGTGTCAAGTTGACACACAAAACTAGCCAGTACAAAGGGTGACATTTAATGTCAGTGTGGAACTAATGTTTATTAATAATATTTGATATCACACTTGAATAGCCACCTGGAAAGCAAAATTGGGATAAGACCTCATGTAGAGGTGGAAGATATTAATTTCAAATAAAAATATATTTTAGCATCTTTTCCTGTTGTTATGATAAAATCCTTACAAAAGCAACTTACAGGATAAACAACTTATTTGATTAAAAATTCCAAGCTGCAGTTCTTCATCATGGGGTAGTCAAAATGCAGGAATGTGGTACAGATAGGTATGCCACTCCCAGACTCAAAATCAGAGAGCAATGTATTTGTCCACATGTGCTAGTGTCAGCTCAGCTCTTCATTTTTAATACAATCCCAGATTTTCTAATCAGGCTAGTGGTACCACTCACAGTGAGTAGTTCTTTTCACCTCAACTAGCATAATCTCAATTCCCCACAGGCCAATTTAATCTAGAAAAAATTCCTCATTAAACCCCCCTTCCCAGTTTATTGTAGCATTTGTCAAGCTGACAATAAAAATTAACCATTATAAAGCATTTGTTATACATTAATAAAGAAATGCAAAAATCATAAAGTGACCTTAGAAAGCAATTTGGTAATGAAGATAAGCATGTTTCTTAACCATGTGATTCAGCTATTGTACTCCTATTTTAAGAGAAATGAAAATGAGTGTATATGAAGAATGAGAATTTCTTGGTCAAATTTAATTCACCAAACACTGGAAACATTTGATTGTCCTACTGGTGAGGGATACAGTGAGGCTCTACTGTGAAGGCCACATAGCAACTTAAAGATGAACTTTAGTTATATGACTTTGCATGCATAAACCCCAACCATAACTGGAAAATTGAATAGGTTCACACACAGTCCATTCTGCACAATTCCATGTATGTGTCATGGTGGAAATGAAAAAAAATCCTATAATAATAAGAAACAGGATTGTGATGATTAAACACAGAAATGATAATGGTTCTTCAGGTCACTGGGTTAATTATGAAATGGAAGGTGAAGTATTGAAATATTCAGGTTGTCTCCTACTAGTAGGCCTTTGCTGACTCTGCATATATGTGTGAATCTAAATCACTCTTCTGTTGCATATTGTCAGCATAACTCTAAAATTTAGAAGACCCAATGGCGCCTTACAAGTGAATGTAGTATAATAGTTTAATAAGTTCTAACATACTTGTGTGAGTATATAAAGACCTTATAATGAAATAAGATAAGCATTATCTCCTTTTATCTGTAGATTTAAATTCTGGTTTTGCTTTTGTAGAGTCTTTGCCTGCAGTTGAACAGATTATCTTTCTCTTTAATTCCATTTTTTTTCATTTGAAAATTGAAACATGATTTTAATCATCATCTTTTTCCTGGGTAGGTGTTTTCTTTTTTACCTTGCCCTTTTTTCATTGATGGTAACATTTTGGGGGGCCCTAATTTCTCATCTGATGTTAGCAGCTTCAACTTACCACTTCCAATGAAGTTGTCTCTAAATGTTGCTCAGTGAGGATGTGCAAATCCCAAGAGTCCACTGGATAGCTCTGCAAAATACTCTAACAATGCTGAGTTTAAGGTGCCCCCACTGATTTTTTTACTTCAAACTCAGCAACATTTAAGAAATTAAAAAGTGAGTATCTAATATTTTCAGTTTTCTTTGAAAGTAGATGGTAAGATTATATAGTATGCTGTGTTTTCTCTTCTTATATTAGAATAAAACATGTACACAGGAATAAATGTAATCATTTAAATTATCTAATATTTATACCAATAAAGACAGGGGAGGCATTGCCTGAGGTGAAAACCTACTAGCTCACCCATGTAACTTTTTCTAAACTATATATAAGATATCTATTTACAAGTCTGATTCTACGACTAAACTTCTAGCCCTTTAGAAATTTCTTTCTGTCTCATTCTTCAGAGTAAGTCATACTTTCTCTTGAGCTCCTCCAAACCAAAGGGAGTCCCTTAGCTCTGGTTTCTATAATCTTATTTTACCTGTTTCCTGCAGGTGCTTTGTATTGTTCCAACAAGCTTAAAAGGGGGGCGGCAGAGACACAGAGACATAGACAGGAGAAATAAAAGGAGGGAAAGGGAGAGGGAGAGGAAGAGACTATTAAAGCTCTAATTGCTTATCTAAGTAGTTTTTATCTCCTCCCCTAGGCACTTGGCTGGCTTACCTATATCTCCTTCGTGGGAGTGTGTGGGAGGGTGGGGCTCCAAGCCGAGTCAGTAGGGGCCAAACCATTTCACCTTTTTGGTGAGATAGCTCAAGTAAACCCAACTGACTTTGCCTCAGGTAATAGACCAAATATCATAAGACCTCTTCAAAGCTACTTGCCTTAAAATAAGCTGGAAGTTTCTACTCTTAAGCATTCTTATCTGTGAAGGCTTTTAGAAGCACAGGAACTTCATCTCCTCAGGATACACTTAACTGCCTCTGACAAACACAACATCTATTTAAGATTATATATTTTGCTAACAATTAGGTTCTTGATGTAAATATCCAAAAATCCTACAAAAATATATATTGAATGTGATCGTTTAAGCATTTACTGGCCATTTCATCATTAAATATCTAAACATGGATAAAGCTTTAAAGTACAAATCATACAGTCTAAAGTCAGATACAACCGCAAAACTTGATATTTCAGGAGATGTCTCATCTAAGAGTCTAAGATCTGGTACTGCATATCTCTGCAAATTCCACAACTGATGCATTGACCCATTCACAGGGTGACTAGCAGAAGTTTACAGCTGTCACCTGATAACAAAGTGCTGGTCTCTGTAGAAAATTTGTATACATAGAAGTAAGAAACTACATAAGAAACTACAACTGCCGTCTTCATCTCTTGCAATTGATGTCATTGTTTAATGTATATGTTTCCGATTAAAAACAACTAAAAAGTAGTCTTTCCAAGTCTTGTTAGTGATTCATTTTCTATTTTCCCTGTAACATTGTGAACCACATAGAATTTCCTAATTCCAAAAGGAAATTGTTACTTATTTTCTAAGTCTGATTCCTTTTACTAGTTTGTTAAAATTGAGGAAGCTAGGCAGGAATTGTAATTTAATTGACAATGGCAACCTAAGCATCAGAGATACTCATGAGGAAGTGAATTGGGCTGTATCTTGGTTTTTGGTTTCAAAGCCACAACTGAAGTATAAACCAGTTCCTTGCTATATAGCTAAGTCCTCTTTTCTCATAAGCTGGTAAATTTCTCACAAAAGATTATGGAAATGGCCATTTCAGAAAGGATGTTTATATGTATAACTTGAGTTTTTAAATTATTTGTAAATCTTTAATTTTGATACATTTATTTAAAATATAATTATATAAATCTTCCATAATCTTTCTTCTTTCTAGACTCCCACATTTCTATACCCTTTAATTCCTATCATATCCCTCACTTTAATTGACAGGATCGTTTTCTTTGATATTTATTCCTGTATACACACCCAAATATACAAGTACAACTTACTCATTTCATTTTTGCATTTATATGGTTTCATGGCTGACCACGTTGGACTGGATAACCAATCACAGAGCTCATTGCTGGTAGTAGCTAAGTTTTTCTCTCTTAGTCAATAGTAGCTGCCTGGAGTTCATTGTCTAGGTATAGGGGCCAGTTAGACTTCTGCATCAGCATGTCTATTGGTATTGTCATTATACCAGTCTTGGATTTTGTTTATGTAGTCATATTTTATGATGTACAATCTCACATCAGTGTTCATGATATTCTGCCTGTCTAGACATTCTCAGTGTTCCCTGAACCATAATTGCAAGAACTGTGAAGTAGATGTATCCACTGGGGCTACAGTTTTTATGATGTGGTGTTCTCTGCTTTCTTTCTGTTTTCAGTTGTATTTATGCTCTCCATTTGCTGTAACAAGAAGCTTCTTTGAGGAAGGTTGCTAGCTGTACTTATCTGTGGGTAGTAGGATAAGTTAGAAATAATGCTGTTGTGGCAAGGTGGTGGCAAGAGATTCCCTTCTAAGACAATCTTGCTAGCCCTGGGTATGTACTGTTAGTTTGGATGAGTGCTGAATTAATGATAAAGTATAGGTGACAATTCTGGGAGTATATCATATTGTACTAACTGAACTATATATGTGGTTGTATGTACGATCTCTGTACACTCATAAGGTCTGAAAATATGGTTACTCTGTGGCCCCAGCTAATCTCAGATGAAATATCTTAAGTGAGGCTGTAAAAGCAAGTAGAGCCTGTTCTCATGCTAGAAACAAAACAGATGATTCAAAAGAGGCGAATGTATGCATCTTTCTCTCTCTTCTGTAATTATCTCTTTGGCATGATGGATACATGGTAGCTCCCTGAGGAAAAAGAATAATTCCCTGAGCAGGTAATCAGAGCTGACCAGGGTGAGCCAAAGCTAGTTTTGGGAATGCAGTTCCTTTATCTCTTCTATAATGACACAAATTGCTTTGTTAAATATAGCCAATGTGACCTCTGTTCTATGAATGTACTTTCCAAGTCTGCTGGTTGCTGATTTTGTGAATTTGCCTTTTAAATCAATTACCAGTGCTTGGGGCACCAGGCTCAAGTGTAATTTAAAGTTAAAATCAAACTTTGATCTTCTAGCATTCCATGCAACTTCGAAGACTTGAGTTTCTTGCATCAGTGTTAAACTGGAATGTCTTGTTAATTATGTGAATATTACATGGTAAAAAGTCATCATTGTTCAGTTTTGACTCTAATCACCAAGTGCCTGTTTGACACTCAGATGAAAGAGAGGCAAGCCATAAGTATTTTTCAGCATGCACTTAAAACATTTTCTACAACCTTGTCATTTGAACATTAAGTCTACATGCACATTATGCTTGGTTACATTTCTCTTTCTCTCTTTCTTCCTTCCTTTCTTTTTTCCTTCCTTCCTTCCTTCCTTCCTTCCTTCCTTCCTTCCTTCCTTCCTTCCTTCCTTCCTTCCTTTCTTTCTTTCTTTCTTTCTTTCTTTCTTTCTTTCTTTCTTTCTTTCTTTCATTCTTGTTTGCTTGCTTTTTGTTTTTTGTTTGTTTATTTAGTTTTTTGACTACATTCATTGTTTGCTTTCCTTTGAAAATAATATCCAATAATTATTGGATGATACGTTTTTATTGTGTGAAAGAAACTAAAGTTAATATGATACTTATTATTAAATAATATAATCACAGGAAAGCAATAATTATAAATGGAATTTGTTATGCAAAATTTGTAATTCTGTAGAAAACATGACGTTTGAGAAATAGTGATTTTAGTTTACATGGAGCACATGGAAGCTACTCTGTAAAAATGTCATCAGTGTAGTTACAGATATTTAACTAGGAGGTAAAGAGAAAATGCAAAGTCATCACAGAGGTAGAGAGAAAATGCAAAGTTATCACAGAGGAAAGGTCATGAGACTGCAAGAAGCTGCAGTCATTATTTATTCATATTATAATTTTGTTGTTTATTTTCAAAACAAATTCCAAGTAAATATGGGGCAATTTTAGCTAGTTACAATAATGATACTAAATTTTATTTATTGGGAGCAGGCAATCCAAAAAGGCAGTGAGCACCTAAGGTATATGACTGGGCTTCAGTCAGAAGGATGTACTTTAAAAAGGAGCAGGGAGCAGGTGTATATTTCTCTGTGAGTGTGTGTGTGTGTGTGTGTGTGTGTGTGTGTGTCTACATGTGTATGTACTTGGAGGTGTTCAGATGCCTATGTGTATGTGGAGGATAGAGGACAACCATGAAGTGTTGTTCCTTAAATAGCCATCCACTTTCAATTTTGAGATGTGAATTCTCATTGCCTTCAACCTCATTAATTAGGCTAAGATGGCTGGCCAATGACCCTTAGGGATCTTCCTGCTTCCACTGCCCTAGTCCTGGGATTATAAACATACACCTCCAAGTCTGGCTTTTTTAACATGGGATTTGAAGATCAAACTACGACCCTCATTCTTGGTATACATGCACTTTACTGACCATGCTATATCATCAGCTCAGTCAATTACATGCATATATACATATATGTATATATACTTGCATACATATACACATATATACATACACACATATGCATGATTATATTTTATAGGTTTATTTATTCACATACATAATGTTTGACTACACACACTCACACACACACACACACACACACACACACACACA
>JADRCD010198805.1:13515-28412 GCA_019843815.1 Montemys delectorum | reverse complement strand
CACATGATATTTGTTTTAAGAATATGATGCTAATCATGTGCATTTCTGGTTTCTTTGGAGGTTAGATGTATATGTACCATGTGTATTTCTGTTTCTTGTGGAGGCTAGGACATCAGAGTCCCTGTAACTGGAGTGTAAGTCAATATATGAGTTCAGATAATTGAACAAAGATTCTCTGCAACATCAGCCAGTTCTCTTAAGAACTGAGACATCTCTCTAGCATCATATTCTTAAAACAAATATTCCCTAAAAGTTACAGGATATACTAATCTTATTTTTATTTACTCAATACACAATGTGTAATTGAATAAACTGTATGGCTTCAAATGCTTCATTTAGTAATCCAGTTTTCCTTGCAGCTTGGTCTTTTTCAAAGTAACAGATACTACTTAAAGAAGAAGGTTGCAAAACTCAAGTTCTCAGTAGAATAAACAAATTAAAATATTAAGGATAGCTTTGTTATCTTAAAAATTGGTGTTTGAATTGGAATTTAAGTAATTCAAATAAAAAACTTGGTATTACTGCTGTGCATTTACAATTGTTGATTTTTGCCAATATTTGGTTCTTTTATTTGACATTTTAGAAAGCAGAGAAAATAACTGTTTTCTCATATATGAAATATTGGCATATTCCTCTAAAGCTTTAATCTAATTTACAATTTCCTGTACTCTACTTATTTAAATTCATACAAAAATTTTCATGGCACATAGCATTCAGTAAATTCCATTGGATGATTATTTAATTATAAATATATATTAAAAATAGAATAGTGTGAAATATAAAGCCATGTCATCCATTTGCACTATGTACTCTCAAGAAATTATGCAACTTTGTTGGTCTTAAGATTCATCTTTTACAAATAAAACCGTCTGCTAGGTCTATTGTCAAAACACAGGACAACAACAAGGAAGCATACAGGACACATTCCTATACTGGAAGTGAGGAGAGAATACATACTCACTCATTTTGTTAGGTGTTCCCTGCTTTTGTTCCATACTAGTAAATAAGCAGCAAGAGATCAACCATAATGGTATATGTGCAATGCTTTATTTCATTTACTTATTGTACCTATATGTTTTATCAGGTTTGTTTATGAATTTTCTTTTTAAAAAAGTTGAAGCCAACAGTCAAAAGAAGGGCAGAGGACAATCTTTGGGTCAGCCTTACCTCCAGTTTCCATTTCTCTGGATGGATAGACTGGAATTATACGTTTTTACTACTGCATCAAGCTTTTATGTAGATTCTGGGATAGGAAGTAAGATTGCCTAGAAAAAAATTGACACAAGAACCATCACTTCAGTCTTGAAGTAGTACTCTTAAAATAACAAAAGATCTCTAAAATACGCTACAAGAATGAAGAATATAGTATCTCCAAAGATGTCTAGTCAGAATGTTAATGATTATATATTAATGTGATATGTGATCTCAGCTATGAATGTTTAGTCTGAATTCACCAACATGGAGCAATTAATAAAAAGTTTGGAGGAAATATTCATATCAAAAATAAAGTAAAAGTGAGCTGTAACATTTTTGAATAAACAAATATCGTCAAGCAATTCATACAACATCCACCCTGTAAGGTGTGCATCTCAATGTAGCATTTTTTTGAATTTCATTTGCCATAACACAGACACTCATTTTCTACAGTTTCTTCACAATTTATTACTATTACTATTCTTTATAAGTGTATCTAAAACATACATAAAAGTCATACTTGAGTATATATGTATATACATATATACATATGTGTGTGTGTGTATGTGATCATTACTATTTTATGCTTTTCTCTGTTAATCAGCTCTTATATTAATTGTGCTTCTGGACCCAGTAAAAAACTCATAGAAGTGTTAATGGTAGATGGAGAGGATCTTTCAAAATCAAACACAAAGTAAATATTATTTTAACTTAAAATATAATTCTCTGTGTTTTAGGTAATTATTGTATAGAATATTCATAGAATGAACTAATAAAGTAAGCAATAATGCATCTTCTAGCTGTTATGGTTTGTCCGTACCACAAATGAAAAACCATTTTTGAAAGACACTGTTCAAAATGTACTTTAGCACTTTTTAGAGGAATATCACAAAGCTACAATCCAACTGTTAGATTCTGCCAGATGTGCCTTTAACAGTAAAAAGAAAATAAACTTCCAGATATGCATAGGCATGCTTCCAATCAGAGTGTGCAATTGCTTGTCTAAAAAATCAGCGACCTGTAAAGTAGAATAATTGATTGAGTGTGACTACAGGCATTGCCAAAATTTTTGAAGCCTCTTCAGGCTCCAAAGCAAAACACATATAACAATGGCTGGGCACAAAGCTAACACTCAACAATTAGGTTTCATGAACTAACTGAGAAGAGCAATGTTCTGGTTTCACTATTATAGTTCAGCTGTGGCACATGGAGTAGGGAGAAAACATCACACACAATGAAAATCAATGAAGTTATATCAACCTCAAAACATATACAAAAGGAGGTAAAAATCAAGGAAAAATTCCAATCATATATTTCCCATTCTGTATTCCAGTTTAAAAATCTATAAGAAAAATTTGGGAGCCTCCAACAAATCCCAGCTGGGTTGCAAAGTACTTCTGATAACTTGTATCAGGAAAATCCATACAAAAGGATACAATGATTAAGGAAGGAATTGTCATACTAACTGTTGAAACAAACTAGAGAGTGGTTATTTGGGCACTGGAAACAACAGAAGGAAGTTGCAGAGGTAAAGTTGAAATAAGGAAGTAAATGCAACTACAGCAAGAAAATGTTAGTGGAATGCTAGTGGGTACAGCAGGCCAGGCAGCCTCACAAGACCTTATTTGATTCTTCTTGGGGAGATGATTTGTTCACTGAACTATGTCAATACTCTGAATTATTGAAAGTGTGGTATGGATTTACAAATGAAACATAATACATAGAAAAGCAAGCTGTCTTTACAGGTATCAAATGACAAGAAGAGTGTGTGAGAGAAATCAGCATAGCCATATGGATAGACTCTATATCTATGTAAAATCAGAGGTATTTTAATAAATAGTTGCAAAAGATTTTAATTCAAAGGAAGCACACAATTTTTCATCCTGTTCCTTACACACAGCATTTTTAAGAGTTTTTTTTTTATAGAATTCCACTGAAATGATTATACAGGTATATTTAATGAGTAAGTGGAATGCTAGTGGCTGATGAAAATGACAAGAAATTTATGAAAGATCTAGAACAGAACAAAGGTAAGATAGTCGCAGACTTGTTGGAGAACAGAGTATAAAACAGGAGGTAGGAAAAATTATTAAATAACAACAGGCTATGTGTGTTTGTAAACAATAAAAAAATCAAAGCATCAAGAAAAAACTGACACTAGAAAATTGACATTGTGAGCTAAATAAAACCAAATGAACCTAACAGGATAAGATAAAGAGATGTAGCATATGCAAGCTTCAGTAAAACAGCTTTCCTTAAGACTAGAAACCACAGCACAGTTGCCAATGCATACCCAAGCATCCATCTACATAATAATGAAACTAACAATACCTAGAAATACATTTTATTGATATCTTTGAGGTCTTATTTCCTACTGTAAAATATCAATATTTAAGCCTCATTAAAGATTATTTGAAAAGAAATTTCAAAGTATAGCTATAAGAAAAATGCAGATAATTTTAGAGTTTAAGAAGGAAACAACAGAGACAAAATATTCATAGAAAATATTTTTGCTAAGAAGAATTAAATCATGACTATAGAAATGCAGAGCCTGTCCATCAAGCAAGATAAATTTTAGAAAATGCAAGAAAAGATGCGACAAAAACCCCTCATATTTAAAGATGACTACAAACTCTCTTTAACATAGCAAGGATCAGCTAGATTTTTGTGGCACTAATAATAAAAAGTAAAACATTTGAAAAGTTTAAGGTTATCCATACAATACTGTTCATAGCAAGTAGGTTCTATGGGTAGGATATTGTACGTGGAATGAAGTCAGATAATAAAGATGACAAACTCACTGTCAGGTAAATCAGAGAGACTTACTTGCCCTAAGGCACCATGGTGCTGGGTAAGCACCCCCTTTTTTTTCTTTTCTTCTCTTTTTCCTTCTTCTTGTTACTGTTTCTTTTATTTATTTATTTATTTACAGTCCTGCCATTGTCCCCTTCCGGGTCTTCCTTTCCACAGTTCCTCATCCCATTCCTCCTCCTGTCTATCTCCAAGAGGATGTCACTCTCTGCCACCACTCTGCCCCACACAGTCACAGCTCCCCCCTCCCAGACCTCAAGTCTCTCAATGGTTAGGCAGAGAAATGGTAGGAAATGCCTTTAAGTTCTGCTAAATCTACTTGAGACTATTCCTTTTATTCTCAGCTTTATTTAAGCATCCTATGATAATATTTTTTCTGTGTATGAATGAAATCATATGAGAATATGATTTTGGTCTCTAACTGGCAGTGGGTAGAACCTTTACTTCTTCCTGGAACCATGAAATGAGGAATTCTCATGGGAGCCCCATTGTTTCAAGAACATCTAAGGCAGCCTGGATTGCTGCTGCAAGAGGCATTCCAGATAATCAAACAGGCCTTGAAAGCCATAACTTGAGGTAAGGATGGAGGTAGAACTATTTTCACACAAAGTTGGTGCTTCTTCCCTAACTCAGCAACAAGGCAGTAATTGATTCAGGATAGGACTTGTGGCTAGTCTGAATGCGAACATCTTCATTGAGATTAACGTGAGGCCTGAGGCTAGTGTATTGGAGTATCTTGTGCAATTAACAAGAAAAGGCTCTTATATTTGCATGTCACGTTCATACCAAAAATCCCTGGCTGCCTTGTTCTGACCAATTGCCCGAATTGGACAAACAGAGATGAGAGAAAGAAGAAAGGCAAGACAGACAGGCCCGAGTACAGAAAAGCTGCCATGGGGAACATACTACCTGCAACCAGAAACCTCAGTTACGTTTAGTTTTATGCGTTTGAATCAAGGAGGTGGATTCTTTGAACAAGGAGGCAGGTTTAGCCAATCCATGTATGAGATCTTCATAGAGGAACAATTTGAGGCTGGAAACATTCCAGAGAAGGAAAGAAACTGTACTAGATAGTTTCTTCATACACTGTCTATTTCAACAGAACCAGGAAGATCATCATGGGGGAAGGTTTGACTTCTCCTATGTGTCCTTGACGTGGCTACGATTATGGCAAAAACATACACACTGAATAAGGACTCCATTTGCTTTCTACACCTTGCTATAGCATTAGACCGTTTATCTAACTTTTACATTGTCTATGGAGTGTATAGGTGTATGAATGTATGCAAGTGTGTTTGCCCACACAAGTGCATGTTGAGGTAAAGGTTAACATCTGAGTATCTCTATCAATCTCTTCTCCCTCTTTCTCTCCCTTTCTTCCTCCCTCAAACCCTCCTCCCCTCCATTTCTTCCACCTCTCTCCTTCCTTCTTTCCTTCTTTCCTTCCTTCCTCCTATATTTGGTTGCCTTTGATTAAACCCTTAGTTCATAATTTGGGCTAATAAAGAAGGCCAGTGAGCCCTCAGGATCCACTTATCTTTATACCCAACACTAGACTGACAAGCTCATGTTTCCACACGTGATAGTTTTTTGTTTTTTTTTTTGCTTTTATTTTTTTTAAAGACAGACTCTGGAGATCCAGACAAGGTTCCCAATCCTGCACTAAATATATTTTACAACTTACTTTTTTGTTTGTTTGTTTGTTTGTTTTCGAGACAGGGTTTCTCTGTGTAGCCCTGGCTGTCCTGGAACTCACTCTGTAAACCAGGCTGGCCTGGAACTCACAAATCCGCCTGTCTCTGCCTCCCAAGTGCTGGGATTAAAGAGGTGTGCCACCACCACCCAGCTACAACTTACTTTTACATTGAACTAGTAAATACCTGTGTGTCTTGCCCCTTGGAATTTCATTAGGCCTTCCTTCCTTCCTTCCTTCCTTCCTTCCTTCCTTCCTTCCTTCCTTCCTTCCTTTCTTCCTTCTTTCCTTCCTCCCTCCCTTCCTTCCTTCCTTCCTTCCTTCCTTCCTTCCTTCCTTCCTTCCTTCCTTCCTTCCTTCCTTCCTTCTGTGCTAAACTATGCTTTATAGTTAATAGCAAATATTAAAAATAATCATGGATTTATGTATTATGTTTATGTATTAATTTACTAACTTTAACAATTTTGAAAGAGTGCATGTCAACCAATAAGGTACTGTTCAAACTCAGTGCAACATTTTATGTAACATTTTCATATAAAATTTGCACTTATAGAACTAAAAATGTTACAGTGAATAGTTGGCATTACAGTGATTCTCTTAATTCAACATTATTATAAAATGTTTTGCACTTTGATGAAGTTTTGCTGTATTAACTTTAAGCACAACTGAAATTCCAAGTTGTTGCCTAGAATGATAGAATTGCATTAAGCCATATTGTTTCACCTTACAGTAATTACGCTATTAGTATTTATTTTATATCTACTCTTTAAATATAGGTAAATGACTGACACCAGGGCCAGGGATAGAAATTGTATCCAAAGAGAGTTGGAAGAAAATTAAACTATAATATGCTTATGAAGAAATGGAGCAAAGAGCTGTGGCCACATATCTAGAGAGGGAACAATTGTATAATCCAAACTTGTATAATAAAACTTGTATAACCCAAAATATTTCTCCTTGGCTTATTTAAGGAATTCAAATGTTATTAAAATTGGTCACAAAAATGTGCTGAATGGATTCTTTTAATAGTAAAGTAGCAAGTTAATTACTTCAGAATTGAATCAACACAGTGCTTCGAGAGGAAAATTGTCTCTGGTAACAAGATCAGCTTTTGCTAACAGTAATGACAAGTATAGGAGAGATGTTATATTCATTAGTTTTCTGCCTATGTAATAAAATAACATGATCCATGCAACTGTTCAAAGAAGAGTTCATTTTGACATATGATTCAAGAGGGAGATTCTTTAACTACAGAGAAGCATGGCAGTAGGCACACAGAACAGGAAGCTGAGATATCAAACCTTTAACTACAGGCGTAGAGCAGTCAGGACCAACATGGGCCAAGAGTATGACTTCTCAAAGCCATAATTATGTATGATTACTTCAACATAATTACTTCAACAAGATCACAACTCCTAAAGGCATCATGATTCTTACAAACAGTGCTATCAACTAGGGATCAAATATTCAAATACCTGAACAATTGGAAGACAATTGGAAGACATGTCTCATTCAACACACCATCGTTATTGCAAAATTTGAGGGACATGATGTTTGACTTGCCTAAACACTAAAGTTAAGCAAGGACAGAGAAGTAGTATTTGGATCTGGGAGGAGTTAAGGAAGTGAATGTGATCATTAATATATTGCATGAATTTGTCAAGAATTAATAAAAAACATTTTTCAAGAGACTGTATATAGGTACGGGATAAGGAAAGACCAGAATAGGAGTTGATTTATGCATATTATTCTTCCCTATTATGTGTTTATGATTATTTAAATGTTAAACAAATTGTAAAGAACTTAAAGAAGAAGAAATTTTCAATATCATAAAAGTGATACACAATCAGACAAACATAATATATAAGATTATTTGAGGATTCCATCATACCTACTCAGGAAATATAAAACCATTCTGTTAGAAAAATATCATGAAAACAGTTATCAGAAATGAGTGAGTCAGAGAAAGGAGGATGTCTCTTAGGCCTTCTTTTATTATGGCTACCAATACATACAAGACCTTCTCAAGGAATCTTTGCCTTTGAGCATCATTTTATACCTTTCAACCACATTCTTCTTACAGAGTTACCAGATATATTTCTAAAGACCCCAGACTGTATTATAATAGATCAAAATGTGAGAAACTAAACAAAGGCTCTCATTTGTTAAATCCAACACATGTAATGAAAGGCTTTTGAAATTTTCTTTTCAAGACTGCTTTTCTTCTGAGATACATAAAATAGATATATGAATAAAATGTTCCCTGACAGTTATTCATAAACAAATTTAAAGTACTTCTTTGGTATATGTATAATCTTACACTCCATCCAAGATAAAAGCAAATTATTGTACAATTGAAATGTTTGTGCTTATTTATTTTTACAGGAAGGATTAAATGCTGGAGGAATATTTGATGCTGCAGGATATAAAGCAGCATAAATACTTGGACATTTATTTGTCAAGGTTGACAGCATTAACTAAATAGATGGTGCAATATGACAGAAGTATATCTAGGACATTTGGTAAAAATATGTCTTATTCTCAAGCTAAAACTTAGTTAACAATTTTTAATGAAACTCATAATCCACTGAAATAACAATTTTAAAAATCAAACATTTAATACTATATAATTTAGGGATCTACTAATTTGTTATGTACAGAAGAATGGTAGAATTTTTTTTTTAAATTATTAACCATTATGTTTCTATAAAACAGAATAGTTGCTAAATATAGTAACAGCATGAAATTCATAGCCTAGGACAGTCTGGATTGAGCAAAATATTTCCAGAAGATTACTGGATATTTTGCCTCATGACTTAATGTACATGGTAAAGTACTCATGTGTTCACAACCAAAGCTGCAGTTAAGTCCTATAAAAGATACACAGGCCACAAAGCTGCTATAAACACATGGATTCCATTTCATGTCTCTTCTTTTCTTTTCTTTTCTTTCTTTTCTTTTCTTTTCTTTTCTTTTTCTTTTCTTTTCTTTTCTTTTCTTTTTCTTTTCTTTTCTTCTTTTCTTTTCTCTTCCTTTTCTTTTCTTTTCTTTTCCTTTCCTTTTCTTTTCTTTTCCTTTTCTTTTCTTTTCTTTTCTTCTTTTCCCTTCTCTTCCTTTCATGTCTTTCTTTTTTTCATTTTATTTCACTTTGGTTTTTGGCTTTTTTATGTTTTGGTTTGACACCATGTGGAGTGGTGTAAGGGAGAGAGGATATCTAAAAGATTCTTAACTGAAGAAAACAGACATTAATTCAAAGTGAAATACATAAGAAACCCAAGTATTTCTAACATTTAAATTATGAAGTTGACTCCCAATTCAAAAGGCTTTTTTAACTTTACTTTTTAGTTAAATACCTTGATATATTCAAAGTATGTCAGTCTCATGATCCTCAGCCTACATTCACACTGAATGCTATTATATTTTCATCTGGCAAGAATAGGGAAATGTAGAAAGGAAAGGGGCAAAGATCAGAGAGTATGGTACAGGAAAAGGAGAATGAAGCAAGGGAGAAGGGATAGAACAAATTCAGCCACCAATTTTATCTCACACACTGGATGTTTTTAGAACTGTATGTGATAATAAAGCATTACCAATGAAAGAGGAACTATAAGTATACACTTAATAGTATCACAAATATTCACCTTAAATTTTTAATTTTCATAACTAAGAGTAAATAATCATTGCCCTTATTATCAGACTCAAATATGAATTGCAATGTTCATTATTGCTGATGCTAAGAAGTCCTTGCTGACAGGAGCTTGATACAGTTGTCTCTTGAGATGTTCTGCCAGATCCTGACCAATACAGATGTGGATGCTTGCAGCCAGCCATTAAACTGAGCACAGGGATCACAATGGAAGAATTAGGAGAAGGACTGAAGGAGCTGAAGAGATTTGAGACCCCATAGGAAGAACAATATCAAACAACCAGACACCTCAGAGCTCCCAGGACTTAAACCACCAACAAGAGAATATATATGGAGGGACTCATGGCTCCAGCTACACATGTATCAGAAGATGGAATTATCTGCCATCAATGTGAGGAGAGGCCCTTGGTCCTGTGAAGGCTTGATACCCCAAGGTAAGGGAATGCTAGAGTGGTAAGGTTGGAGTGGAGGAGTGAGTAGGAGAGTACCCTCATAGAAGCAGGATAGGGGATGAGAAAGGGGATTTACAGAAATAAACCAGAAAGAGAGATGATATTTGAAAAGTAAATAAGTAAAATAACCAATAAAAAAGATTTAAAAAGGCATTTGGGTGAATGTATGGTATTTTATATTATTTTGGCATTATGTAAGTACAAGTAAAGGACAAATATGACCAAAACAATATAAAATTCATCTAAATCTTTAAAATTGTATCAGCAATCTCAATGCAATAGTCTATTTACATCTATATTTTATATTCTGTATTTTATAAGAACTAACTCAAAAATACATTTGGTTATAATTTATTCTGTCAAAATTTTACATTAAAGTTAAATTTTGATACTTTCCTTTTCATAAAATCACTTTAGAGCTTTACTCACTTGTAGAGTTTTTTATTTTTAAAACAAAACATGAAATATAACAAAAGTTAATCTTTGCTAAGTTCATGAATTCATGGATGCTTATGTAGATTAGAATATCAGCAACCATCATATAAATGTACTATATATGTATTAAAAATTTTATGTGGCATTCTTATTTAGAGTTGAGTGACTTAGAATCTTGGCATTGTTCTTCTATATACTGTACAGAAGAAGATTCCACTCTAGGTTCAATCCTCTGTTTAAGGATCTCTTTAATAGCTAGGCACAGGTACTTGTCTTATAGGTATTAAATAAATCTGCATTCATAGCAAAGGGATGCTATATGCAGGAGCCAGGAAGCTTCATGTAAGACCTTAAGATATCCATATAAAACCTTTCCTTCCCTCTCTGCCCCTTTCCTGCAAGCAGAGAGCTTGTCTCCAGGGAGTCCTCTGACCCATGGACTCAGGTGAGATCAACATTTTCTCTCAGGTGACTTTCTAAGGCAGGACCATATAGGAGGCAAAGGTCTCAGAAGTGGCAGGGCAGCTAGGACAGGATCCTTTCTACCTCCATCTAAACCTAGTAGGGACTGCAGATCCATAACACTCTCTGACTCTTTCCTCGCAAGCAGAGAGCTTGTCTCCAGGGAGTTCTCTGACCTCATGACTCAGGAGGGACAGCTGATTTACAGCACTCTGCACACTAGACTTACCAGAGGATAGCTGATCTCCCAGAAATACTGACACAGGCTTACGGACCCACAAGAGGAGCAAGCAACAGCCAGAGACAGCAAGATCATCTAACACCAGAGATCAACAGATGACAAAAGGCAAACATAAGAATCTTACCAACAGAAACCAAGACTACTTGGCATCATCAGAACCTAGTACCCCCACCACAGCAATTCCTGGATACGCTAACACACCACAAAAGCAAGATTTGTATCTAAAATCATCTCTCATGATAGTGATAGAGAAATTTAAGAAGGACATGAATAACTCCCTTAAAGAAATACAGGAGAACACAGGTAAACAAGTATAAGCCCTTAAAGAGGAAACACAAATATCCCTTAAAGAATTACAGGAGAACACAAGCAAACAAGTAGAAGCCCTTAAAGAGGATATACAAAAATCCCCACAGGAGAGCAGAACCAAAGAGTTGAAAGAATTGAACGAAATGATCCAGGACCTAAAAATGAAAATAAAATCAGTTAAGAAATCACAAAGAGAGACAACTCTGGAGATTGAAAACCTAAGAATAAAGTCAGGAACCATAGATGCAAGCATCACCAACAGAATACAAGAGATAGAAGAGAGAATCTCAGGTAAAGAAGATACCATAGAAAACATTGACACAATAGTCAAACAAAACACAAAAAGTACAAAGCTCCTAACCCAAAACATCCAGGAAATCCAGGACACAATTAAACCTAGGATTAGGATTAAATCTAGGAATAATAGGTATGGAAGAGAGTGAAAACTTCCAATTTAAAGGGCCAGTAAATATCTTCAACAAAATTATAACAGAAAACTTCTTTAAGCAAAAGAAAGAGATGTCCATGAACATTCAAGAATCCTATAGAATTCCAAATAGACTGGACCAGAAAAGAAATTCCTCCCATCACATAATAATCAAAACATCAAATACACAAAACAAAGAAAGAATATTAAAAGCAATGAGGGAAAAAGGTCAAGTAACATATAAAAGCAGACCTATCAAAATTACACCAGATTTCTCACCAGAGACTATGAAAGCCAGAAGATCCTGGGTTGATGTCATACAGACCCTAAAAGAACAAAAGTGCCAGCGGAGGCTACTATACTCAGCAAAACTCAATTGCCAAAGATGGAGAAACCAAAGTATTCCATGACAAAACCAAATTATCACAATATATTTCCACAAACCCAGCCATTCAAAGGGTAATAGATGGGAAACTCCAACACAAAGAGGGAAACCATGCTGGAAATCAGTTTGATGGTTTCTCCAGAAACTGGACACTGTACCAGAGGATCCGGCTGTACCACTCCTGGGCATATACCCAGGAGATGCTCCAACATGTAATAAGGATACATGCTTCACCATGTTCATAGCAGCCTTATTTATTTATTTATTTATTTATCTATCTATCTATCTATTTATTTTTTTATTTTATTTTTTATTAGATATTTTCTTTATTTACATGTAAATTTCTCGTTTTCCCTCCAAAAAACAAACAAACAAAAACAAGAACAACAAGTTCCTGTTGCCTCCCCCCTCCCCATGCCTGCCACCCCACCCTCTCCCACTTATTGGCCCTGGCATTCCCCTACACTGGGGCACAAAACCTTCACAAGGCCTAGGTACTTTCCTCCTATTGATGATCAAATTCGCAATCCTCTACTATACACATGCTGTCAAAACAATCAGTCTCACCATGTATAGTTGGGTTCCTGGGAGCTCTGAGGGTACTATTTAGTTCATATTGTTGTTCATCTTAAGGGGCTGCAAACCCTTCAGCTCCATAGATCTTTTTTCTAACTCCTTCATTGGGGACCGTGTACTCAGTTCAAAGAATGGTTGTGAGCCTCTACATTTGTATTAGTCATGTATTGTCAGAGCCTCTCAGGTGATAGCTATCTTTAGGCTGGCTTGTTCTTCCTTAAGTCTCTGCTCCATAGTTAATCTCTGCCACTTCTTCCGTGGGTATTTGGTTCCCCCTTTTAAGAAGGAATCAAATGTCCACCTTTTGGTCTTCCTTCTTCTTAAGTTTCTTGTGGTTTGTGGGTTGTTCTTCCTGTATTCCAAACTTCTGGGCTAATAACAGCTTATCAGAGAATGCATACCATGTGTGTTCTTTTGTGATTGGGTTACCTCACTCAGGATGATACTCTCCAGTTCCATCCATTTCCTTAAGAATTTCATAAAAAACAATGAATTTATGAAAAGCAGCCTTATTTATAATAGCCAGAAACTGGAAACAACCCAGATGTCCCTCAACAGAGGAATGGATACAGAAAATGTGGTACATCTACCACATGGAATATTATTCATCGATTAAAAACAACGAATTTATAAAATTATTAGGGGAATGGATGGATCTGGAGAATATCATCCTGAGTGAGGTAACCCCATCATAAAAGAATATACATGGTATATACTCTCTAATAAGTGGATATTAGCCCAGAAGATTGGATTACTCAAAGTACAATCCACAAAACACATGAAACGCTAGAAGAAGGAAGACCAAAGTGTGGATACTATGTTTCTTCTTAAAAGAAGGCTCAAAATACCCATGAAAGGAGTTGCAGAGATAAACTATAGATCAGAGACTGAAGTAAGGACAATCCAGAGACTTCTCCATCTGGGAATCCTTCCCATATCCAATCATCAGTCGAGATACTATTGTGGATGCCAGCAAGTGCTGGTTGACAGAAGCCTAATATAACCATCTCCTGGGAGGCTCTGACAGTGCCTGACTAATACAGAAATAGAGGCTCATAGCCATCCCTTGGACTGAGCAGAGGGTCCCCAATGAAGTAGCTAGAGAAAGGACCCAAGGAGCTGAAGGGCTTGTAGTCCCTTAGAACGAACAACAATATGAACTAACTAGTACCCTCAGAGCTCCCAGGGACTAAACCACTAACCCAAGAATATACATGGTGGGACTAATGGCTCTAGCAGCATATGTATAATAGAGGACGGCCAAGTTGGTGATCAAGGGCAAGAGAGGCATTTACCCTGTGAAGGTTCTATGCCCCAGTGTAGGGGAATGCCAGGGAGAGGAAGTGGGAGAGTGTGGGTTGGTGAGTAGGGGGAGAGGGGAGGGAACAGGTTTTTTTGCTCTTTTTTTTTTCTTTTTTAGGAGGGGAAACTGGGAAAGAAGATATCATATGACATATAAATAAAGAAAATATCTAAAAAAACCCCAATTTTTCATAGATTAAAAAAATACTTTCCTTACAGCATGGAAAGATTATTTTCTAGGGCAGCCTACTCTAAGGGATGAAACAAACCTAACAGCTGAGATTCCTTCATCTATTTCTACTGCCCTTGCCCTGAATATCTGAGAAAACCATTGTTTTAAATTCAATTAAAATTGTTACTAATTTAGAACACTAAAAGAACTGAGGGAGGTCTCATAATTCCTTATCTCAAGTTATATTATATATTATGGATTCTTAATGATATTGATGTCTTTATTTAAAGTGAGATATTATCTATCCTTATTTTAAACTATTTAATGTATTCCAGTATATGCTTTTCCTCCAGACTTGTTCATATATAAGTTGTATTTAAAGCAGTTTTATTTACTTTGTGATATTAAGATTTAAAAATTTTCCTGGGTGGAGAAGAGACTGCACTGTGGTTAAGAGCACTTGCTCTTCTTCCAGGAGAACATAATATGGTTCCTAGCATTTTCATCAGAGGACTCATAACTATTTCTAAGTTCTCATCCAGAATATCTAAGGCCTGTGGCCTCTGAGGGAACCTACATCTACATGCACATACTGACTTGCATGCATACATCCTACATATAATTCAAATATAATTAAATACATATAAGAATTTAAAAATTCTTTTAAAAGTAGATCCAAAAATACATATTATCAGTACAAATGGGTAGTTTTTATGTGCTGTACTATTTCTTTTTCCATAATTCTATCTATCTATCTATCTATCTATCTATCTATCTATCTATCTATCTATC
>JADRCD010198805.1:0-13505 GCA_019843815.1 Montemys delectorum | reverse complement strand
ATCTATCTATCTATCTATCTATCTATCTATCTATCTATCTATCTATCAATTATGACTCTTCTTAATTTATGAATCTTCTTAATTAGGTTATAAAAAGCTGGCATTAGAACAAATCAATATACTATCTCCCTACCTACTGGCTATATGCTCACATCCTTGTTTATATTTTTGGTAAATTGTTTGAAAGCAAGATTTAGATATTATAAAAACTCATATTTTTTATACTTAAGAATATATTTCCCCTCTAAAACTTTCAAAGAATTAATAAGGATATTGTATTAAAAATAACTGACCAGATATTTTTGCTGTTGTTTAACCATGGTAACCAAGTCAGAAATGTGAGCAAGTCAGGAAGAATATATTCACAGATTGATCATCTTATACCTTTTCTACATGCATTCTAAATTAGTCTTATTGATTTTTTAAATTTTGTACATGGATATATTCCTCTGTGTTCATGCCTGTGTGTATGTGTGTATGTGCGTGTGTGTGTATGCATGTGTCTTTGTATTTTTGTACGACAAGTGACATGATAAACATATGCAGGTCAGAGGTCAACTTTTCAGTAACATGTACTCTTCAGCTTGTTTGAAAGTAGTATCTTCATTGTTTCTACAAGCTTTGAGTCAACCCTCTTGTCTGCTTCCCATCTTACAGTAGAAATGTTGGGATCATATATGTATGACACCACATGTTGCTTTCTTACTTAGGTTCCAGGGATTGAAGACAGGTCAGCTGATTTAGATGGCAAGTGCTGTTACCCACTGAACCATCACTTGTCTTTTCAAATCTAAAGTGCTTGTTGCTTAAGAATGAAGTGCAATCTGAACCGGCTGATTATTTCCTCATAGTCAGATTCAGCATAAGTTTGGGTCAGCGGTGATGTGGGCTGCCCATTGAGCTGATTTGTTTGCTCTTTTGGATATTACCAAGAAAATACATTGAGATTTTCTGTAATAATACAACTTATAGCAACATGTATACCAAGTGACATTAAAGATGTTTCATAAGGTTTGAAAATGTAGATTTTTGTACCTTCATTGACATCATGAAAGCAAAGTAAGTCAGAACCCTTTGTTTAATGCCATTTGCCATACTGTTTTCCCAGTGACAATCTGAACAATCTACGCATTTTACACTGCCTTAGTCACTGTTCTATGGCTGTGAAGAGACCTCATAACAAAGACAAATCTTATAAAGTTTTGAACTGGGGACATGCTTACAATTTCTAAGTGTTAATTCATTATCATCATGACAGGAAACATGTTGCCAGGCATGGTGCTACAGGCATCAGGCAGAAAGGGACAGTGGGCCTGGTATGTGCTTTTGATATTTCAAAGCTGAACCTGTATGATACAACTCCTCAAGTAATGTCAAACTTCCTGATCCTTTCCAAGCAGTTCATGAACTGGAAACCAGTTATTCAAACATGCAAGCCTTTGAGGCCCATGAGGGCTATTCTCCTTCAAACCACTACATCCATCTGTTATTTTAATCATCAATCACTTTTATATTAAAATAAGAGGATTGGCCTTTGTGATCTATATTGCAAATGACATCTGAAAATAATCTCTCACATTATATATGTAGTCTTTTGAAACTTCATTACAGCCTCATTTATGCTCAGCTTTCCTGATCCCCTAAACACTTCCTCTATCCTCAGGGTTTTCTAAGGCAATGAGCAGTTGCATTGCAGGTGCAGAATATATGCCTACAATAGATAAATTAAAATTTGAGTAAAGAAGCATATAAAGTATATATATTATGGGTGCTTCTAATCCTTAAAAGATAGGCTGAAATTTGAGGCTGAATTTAGAGTTTTGTTTGGTTCTTATAGTTGCTGACTACACACTAGGAACTAAACTGCCTTAATTGCCTTTCCCTCAGGAAGAGGGAAAATATAGAAAAGTAACAATAATTTAAAAAGTAAAAACAAGCAACTAAACAAACAAAAACACAAAAGTGGAGATTTAAATGACCCCAGTTAGTAAAATCAGTCACCAGAACAAAATGAAAGAAATAAAATTCACAAGCTAAAAATACTCAGAATCACTCACCATTTTAAAAGAAAGTTTCGAACTTGAGAAGAGTACACATTAGGACAGTTATAGACAGAAGTGTAAAAGCCTGAGCAACTGATGTAAATGGGCTTGTCCTTCTTCATGACAGGGCTCAAAACTGAAGTGGAAGCTTAAAGATAGAAATGAAATTTTTTCAGTTATAAATTACCCAGCACACCCAAAGACACTTGTGCTTTCCTGTTCCCACCTGTGCTGGCTGGAAGCAGAGCCCCAGAGCTGGATCAAATTCTACATAGCCCACATTCTAGTTGCAGCTCAACTCCTCAGGTATTCTGACACATCCAGCTTCACAGGATCACAGGATTGCAGGATCACAGGCTCACAGGAAGGCTCCAATCAGAGACATGGAGGCCAGATAATACCAGACAGAGATAACCAGATGGCAAGAGGCAAGCTTAAAGAAAGGACCCAAGGAGCTGAAGGGTTTGCAGCCCCTTAGGACAAACAAGAATATGAACTAACTAGTACCCTCAGAGCTCCCAGAGACTAAACCACCAACCAAAGAGTACACACGGTGGGACTCATGGCTCCAGCAGCTTATGTATAGCAGAGGATGGCCTAGTTGGTCATCAATGGGAGGAGAGGCCCTTGGTCCTGGGAAGGTTCTATGCTCTAGTGTAGGGGAATGCCAGGGCCAGGAAGTGGGAGAGGGTGGGTTAGTAAGGGGGGGGGGGCGGCAAGGTTTTGTTTTGTTTTGTTTTTCCAGAGGGGAAACTGGGAAAAGAGATATCATTTGAAATGTAAAAGAAAATATCTAATAATAATAATAATAATAATAATAATAATAATAATAATAGAACCTTAGCAAAAGAAACCAGTTTGACTTTGCAACTTCAGAACTTAGTTCTCCCAACAGAGCAAGTCCTGTTTACCCCAACACACCTATAAAGCAAAATTCAGATCTAAACTCTCATTTCATGAAGATGATAGAGGACTTTAGGAAGGAGATAAATAACTCCCTTAAAGAAATACAGGAGAACTCAAGTAAACAACTAGAAGTTCTTAAAGGGAAAACACATAAATCCCTTAAAGAACAAACATAATCCCACCTCTAGAAAAATAAATAAATAACAGGAACCAACAATCATTGGTTTTCTAATAATCTCTCAACATCAACACACTCAATTCCCCAATTAAAATATATAGGCTAACAGACTGGATACATAACAGGATCCAGCATTTTCAGCATACAGGAATCATACCTCTGAGTCAAATATAGATATTATCTTAAAGTAAAAAAGTGGGAAAAAATTTTCCAAGCAGTTACAAGAAACCAGGTGGAGTAGCCATTATAATATCCAACAAAATAGACTTTCAACCAAAAGTTATCAAAGAAGCCTTTCTAGATTGTCTGTAGTTCCCTAAAGGAGTAAGGACACTACTTACCCATCAAAAGAAAAATCCACCAATGAACTCTCAATTCTGAACATCCCAAATGCAAGGGTAGCCATATTTGAAAAAGAAATGTTACTAAAGCTCAAAGCTCACTTTGAACCTCATACAATAATACTAGGAGAGTTCTACACCCCCCCCCCATGGATAGATCATGGAAACAGAAACTAAATAGAGACACAGTGAAACTAAAAGAAGTTATGAACAAAATGAATTTAGTATATATATATTCATATATATATACATATATATATATATGTATATATATATATATATGAAATTTCACCCTAAATCAAAGAATATATCTTCTTGTCAGGACCTCATGGTGCCTTCTCAAAAACTGACCATGTACTTGGACACAAAACAAACCTCAACAGGTTCAAGAACATTGAATTAATCCCATATATTCTGTCAGACCACCATGGACTAAAGCTGGTCTTCAATAGCAACAAAAACAACAGAAAGCCCACATATGTGGAAGCTGAAAAATCTACTCAATGATAACTTGGTTAGGGAAGAAATAGAGAAGTTAAAGATGTTTTTAGAATTGAATGAAAATGAAGTCACAATATATCCAAATTTATTGGACACAATGAAAGCAGTGGAAAGAGGAAAACTCATAGCTCCGAGGGCTTCCATAAAGAAATCTGAGAGATCATTCACTAGCAGCATAATAGCTCATCAGCAAGCTCTAGAAAAAAAAAGAAGAAGGCAGGAAATAAACTCAGGGCTGAAATCAACCAAGTAGAAACAAAAAAAACTATACAAAGAATCAACAAAACTAGGAGTTGGTTCTTTGAGAAAATAAACAAGATAGATAAACCCTTAGCCAGACTAACAAGAGGGCACAGAAACTGTATCCAAATTAACAAAATCAGGGATGAAAAGGAGACATAACAACAGAAACTGAAGAAATTCCAAAAATAATCAGATTTTACTACAAAATCTATACTCAACAAAACTGTAAAACCTGGATGAAAGGGATGATTTTCTAGACAGATACCAGGTACCAAAATTAAATCAGAAAATCAGGATCAGATAAACCATAAAAATAGCCACATAACCTCCAAGGAAATAGAACCAGTCATTAGAATTCTCCCAGAGCCAGATGGTTTTAGTGCAGAATTCTATCAGATCTTCAAAGAAGATCTAATGTCGATACTCTTCAAACTATTCTATAACATTTTCTATCAGAAAGAACACTATACAATTCTTTCTATGAAACCACAATTAAACTGATACCTAAACAACAAAATAGCCAACAAATAAAGATAACTAAAGACTAATTTCCCTTATGAATATTGATGCAAAAATACTCAATAAATTTCCCAAAATCCAAATCCAAGAACACTTCCAAATGACCATCCACTATGATTAAGTAGGCTTCATCCCAGGAACACTGGAAGAGTTCAATGTGTGGAAAACCATGAATGTAATCCACTATATAGACAAACTCAATGAGTAAAACTATATGAGATCATTAGATCCTGTAAAAGCATTTGACAAAATACAATACCCATTCATGTTAAAAGTACTGGAGAGATCAGGAATTCAAGGTGCATAGCTAAGTATAATAAAAGCAGTATGCAACAAATCAATAGCTAACATCAAACTAAATGGAGAGAAACTCAAACAATTTCATTAAAATCAGAGACAAGAAAAGGCTACCCACTCTCTACATACCTAGTCAATATAGTACTTGAAGTTCTAGCCAGAGCAACAAGACAACAAAAAGTGATCAAAGGGATACAAATTGGAAGGGAGGAAGTCAAGATATCACTATTTGCAGATGATAGAATAGTATACATAAGCAACCCCAAAATTCTATCAGAGTGCTCCTACAGCTAATAAACAACTTCAGCAAAGTAGCTGGCTATAATATTAACTCAAATAAATCAGTAGCCTTCCTCTACTCCTCAAGACATAAAAGGCTAAGAAAGAAATTATGGAAACATCACCTTTCACAACAGTCACAAATAATATAAAATATCCTGGTGTGACTCTAACTAAGCAAATAAAAGATCTGTATGACGAGAATTTCAAACCTCTGAAGAAAAAAAAACTCGGAGAAGATCTCAGAACATGAAAAGATCTCCCATGCCCATGGATTGGTAGGATTTGTATAGTTAAAAATGGCCATCTTACAAAAAGCTATCTACAGCTTCAGTGCAATACCCATCAAAATTCCAACTCAATTTTTCATAGATATAGAAAGAGCAATTCTAAAATTCATTTTGAATAACAAAAACTTTAATATAGCAAAACCTATTCTCAACAATAAAAGAACTTCTGGTGGAATCACCATCCTTTACCTCAAGCTATAGTATAGAGTAATAGTAATAAAAGCTGCATGGTATTAGTACAGAGACAAGCAAGTAGATCAATGGAATAGACCCATAAATGAATCTATGGTCACTTATCTTTGACAAAGAAGCTAAATCCCTTCAGTGGAAAAAAAGACACCATTTTCAACAAATGTGCTTGTTCAACATGTGGAAGAAATTGACCCATTCTTATCTCCTTGTACAAAGCTCAAGTTGAAGTGGATCAAGGACCTCCATGTAAAACCAGATATGCTGAATCTCATAGAAGACGAAGTGGGGAAGAACCTAGAATACTTGGGCACAAGAGAAAATTTCCTGAACAGAACAACAATGGCTTATGCTTTAAGAGCAATAATTAACAATGGGACCTTATAAAATTGAAAAAGTTTCTGTAAAGTAAAGGATACTATCAATAAGGCAAAATGGCAACTCATAGATTGGGAAAAGAGATTTACCAACCCTACATCAGATAAAGGACTAATATCAAAAATATACAAAGAACTCAAGAAAGTAGACCCCAGAGATCCAAATAACCCTATTAAAAGTGGAGTACAGAGCTAAATAGAGAATTCTAAAGGGAGGAATATTAAATGATTGAATGAGAATCACTTAAAGAAATGTCCAACATTCTTAGTCATCAGGGAAATGCAAATCAAAATGACCCTGAGATTCCACCTCAGTACAGCAAGAATGCCTAAGATCATAAACACAGGTGACAGCAGAGTTTGGCAAGGATGTGGAGAAAAAGGGACAGTCCTCCATTGCCGGTGGGACTGCAAGATGATAAAATTGCTTTGGAAATCAATATGGCAGTATCTGAGAAAATTGGAAATAGCCCTATCAGAGGAGCTATAATACTCCTGGGTATATGCCCAAAAAATGTTCCAACATATTATAATAAGGACACATGTTCCACTATGTTAATAGCAGCCTTATTTATAATAGACAGAAGCTGGAAACAACCCAGATGTCCCTCAGCAGCACTATGGATACAGAAAATGTGCTACATATACATAATGGAGAACTACACAAATCAGTCTGGAAGTTCCCCCAGAAAATTGGATATTGTACTACCTGAGGACCCAACTTTACCACTCCTAGGAATATACCCAAAAGATCCTCCAACATATATCAAGGATACATACTCTACTATGTTCATAGAAGTCTTATTCATAATACCCGGAAGCTGGAAAGAACCCAGATGTCCTTCAACAGAGGAATGTATACAGAAAATGTGGTAAATTTATACAATGGAGTACTATTCAACTATTGAAAACAATAAATTAATGAAATTCTTAGCCAAATTGATAGAACCAGAAAGTATAGGTAACCTAATCACAATGGAACACACATAGCATGCACTCACTGATAAGTTGATATTAGCCCAAAAGCTCAGAACGCCCAAGTTACAATTCACAGACTACATGAAGCTCAATGTGTGGATGCTTTAGTCCTTCCTAAAATGGCGAACAAAATATTCACAGGAGGAAATATGGAGACAAAGTGTGGAGCAGTGACTGAAGAAAAGGTCATCCAGAGACTGCCCCACCTGGGGATCCATCCCATATATAGACATCAAACCTAGACACTATTGCAGATGACAAGAAGTGCTTACTGAAAGGAGCCTGATTTAGCTGTCTTCTGAGAGACTCTGCCAGAACCATACAAATACAGAGGTGGATGCTTATAGACAAGCATTGGACTGAGCACAGGGCTCTCACTGGAAGAATTAGAGAAAGAACTGAAGGAGCTGAATGGGTTTGTCAGCCCATAGAAAGAACTAAAACATCAACCAACCAGAGTCCCCCCTACACCCCCAGAGCTCCCAGGGACAAAAACACCAACTAAAGAGTACACATCAAGTGACCCATTGCTCCAGCAGCATATGTAGCAGAGGATGGCCTTGTAGGGCATCAGTGGGCAGAGAGGCCATTGGTCCTGTGAAGGCTAGATGCCCCAGTGTATGGGAATGCCAGGACATGGAAATATGTGGGTGGATGGGTGAGAGAGCACCCACATAGTAGCAGGGGCAGGAGGGATGGGATAGAGGGTTTCTGGAGGAAAATCTGAGAAATGTTTCTTTATTTACATTTGAAATGTAAATAAAGAAAATACCAATCAAAGAAAAGAAAAATAAACAATGAGTACACGAAATTCACAGGCAAAAGGATGGAACTAGAATATATCAACTTGAGTGAGGTAACCCAGACACAAAAGAATATACATGGTATGTATTCACTAATAAATGGATAGTAGCCCAAAAACTCACAATGCCCATGATACAACCCACAGACCATATGGAGCATGGAAGGAAAGAAGACCAGGATATGGATTCTTCAGTTCTGCACTGAGCGGGGAACAGGATGATTGTGGGAAGTGGAGGAAGAGGGGAACCTGAGAGAGAGAGAGGAGAAGGATGAAATAAGGGTGGCAGTATCAGGAACTGGAGTAGATGGGAGAGAGGTACAGAGGGTCAGGAAATCAAACAAAAAAATGTAGCAGGGGGATGAGGAACAGGGATAGTCACTGGAAGGTCCCAGACACCAGGGAAAGTCAGCCTCCCAGGACCTAATGGGGATGACTTTAGCTGAAATTCTCAGAGAAGGGGGAGAGAGAACCTGTTGAGATCACCTCCACAAGATAGGCATGGCCCCTGGTCAAGGGATGGGGCACCCTCCAATCTCAAAATTTTTAACCCAGAAATGTTTCTGTCCAAAGGAAAAACAGGGACAAAAAATGGATCAGAGACTGATGGAAGGGCCAAACGGGAACCTCTCTACCTGGAGATCTATCATGTCTGCAGATAGTAAACCAACACTGTTGCCATGGTCAAGAGGTCCTTGCTGACAGGAACCTAATATGCCTGTTACTTGGAAAATCTGGCCAGCAACTGACCAATGCAGATATGGAAGCTTGGAGCCAAGCATCAGACTGAGTTCAGAGAACTTAGGGCATTGGCAGAAGGACTGGAGAAGAGGAGGCTGATTGCAACCTCATTGGAAGAACAACATAGGCTGGCCTGACCACCCAGTTCTCCCAAAGTGTAGACCACCTATCATGAAGTGTATCTGGAAGGATCCATGGCTCCAGATACAAAAGTAGCAGAGGATGGCCTTGGGTGACAGCAACCGGAGGGGAGATCCTTGGTTCTCAGGAGTTTTGATGCCCTAGTATAGGGTGATGCTGGAGTGATGGGGATGGAGAGTGTGGGTGGGTGGGGGGTTTACTCACAGAGGTAAAGGGGACGTGGAGGGAAGATGTGGGATGGAGTTTGGTGTAGGGGTAACCAAAAAGTGGGATATCATGGGATGGAGAGTTGGTTGAGGGGGTAACACGGAAGTGGGCTATCATTTGAGATGTAAACAAATGGACTGATTAATTTTTAAAAACACAAAGTTTTAGACAAAATAAATAAATAAATAAATAAATACATAAATGAATAATATGAGAAAGTACCTTGTATGTCTGGAAATGTTACACACAAAAAGCTGTTAGTATACTCAATAAAAGCCATTTTCTTTTTGTTCACTGTACTTGCTGGTTTTGTGTGCCAACTAGACACAGGCTGGAGTTATCACAGAGAAAGGAGCTTCAGTTGGGGAAGTGCCTCCATGAGATTCAGCTATGGGGCATTTTCTCAATTAGTGATCAAGGGTGTAGGGCCCTTTGTGGGTGGTGCCATCCCTGCGTGGGAAGTCTTGGGTTCTATAAAAAGGCAGGTTGAGCAAGCCAGGGGAAGCAAGCCAGTAAGAAACATCTCTCCATGACCTCTACATCAGCTCCTGATTCCTGACCTTCTTGAGTTCCAGTCCTGACTTCCTCTGGTGATCAACAGCAATGAGGAAGTGAGCTAAATAAACCCTTTCCTTCCCAACTTGCTTCTTGGTCATGATGTTTGTGCAGGAATAGAAACCCTGACTAAGACAAATTGGTACCAGCATAGTGTGGTATTCCTGTGACAACCTGACCATGTTTTGGGGAGGACTGTGGAAGGACTTTTGAACTTTGAGCTAGAAGAACTTGGAGCTAAGAAATTAGCAGTGATTAAGAAGAGACCAACGTCACTGAGGTGACATCTTCTGGGAAGTGTTTTCTGAGCACACAAAGAGGCTGTATTCCAGAGATAGCCAAGTTGTGCCTTGTGCTGCAGCAGGACTTGGTAATGTGTAAGAATCACCCAGGTGGTACTGGTTTTGAAGGCATGAAGGCGTCTTGAAGAGCAGCTGAGGCTCAGCACAGTGAGAGGCCATGGGAGGCCATTGGTGAAGGTGCAGCCTCAGTTGCAATTGATGGTCCAGGACTGAAGGAGTCATGCAAAGGAGTTGAGGCTTGGCACCATGAAGAGAGCCTATGAGAGGCTATTGGTGAAGCCTAGTTACAGCAGAAGACAGTGTTTTAGGGATGCCAGTACCATGAATGACCACCAAAAACAGCAGCAGCAGTAGAGTACAGGCATCTGGATCCTAGAAGACAAGGTATGTGCTACAAAGGGCAGAGTTGGAGAAGTGACCCAAGCCCTTGGAGGAATCCAGAAGATTGTGAGTGGATCCCATACATTGGACAGTTGGAGTTTGATTTTTGCTTTTGATTGTGACTGTGCCCTGATATTTTTCCCTCTTGAAGGAAGAAAGTATTTTAGTGGAGCTCATAGTTAAAAGACTTTGAATTTTAAAAGATATTGGACATTTTAAATGGATTGAACTTTTTTTTTTTTTGATTTTTTGAGAAAAGGTTTCTCTGTATAGCTCTGGCTGTCCTGGAACTCACTCTGTAGACCAGGCTGGCCTTGAACTCAGAGATCCGCCTGCCTCTGCCTCCCAAGTGCTGGGATTAAAGGCGTGAGCCACCACTGCCCAGCTTGGATTGAACTTTTAATATATAAAGATTGTGGGACTTTAGATCTTGGGGATGAATAAGAAAGTAAGGGTTGAGGCTTAATAGTAATATGTTTGTGTGTCAAGTTGACAAGGGGTCAATTGTACTGGCTGGTTTTGTGTGCCAATTTGACACAGGCTGGAGTTATCACAGAGAAGGGAACTTCAGTTGGGGAAGTGCCTCCATGAGATCCAGCTATGGGGCATTTTCTCAATTAGTGATCAAGGGTGTAGGGCCCCTTTTGGGTGGTGCCATCCCTGGGTGGGAAATATTGGGTTCTGTAAGAGAACTGGTTGAGCAAGCTAGGGAAAGCAAGCCAGTAAGAAACATCTCTCCATGGCCTCTGCATCAGCTCCTGCTTCCTGACCTTCTTGAGTTCCAGTCCTGACTTCCTCTGGTGATCAACAGCAATGTGGAAGTAAACTAAATAAACCCTTTCCTTCCCAAATTGCTTCTTGGTCATGATGTTTTTGCAGGAATAGAAACCCTGACTAAGACATTCAGCAAATAAATAAATAAAAATAAAAATAAAAATTGCTCAGCATAACCAGGGCTATTCCTGGGAACTTAAAAATGTTAGTTAGACACCAATAAAATGTAAGACTCTTTAATCAAATTAACAGATGATTCTCCATGCAAGAAGATCTGAGAGCTCTGCACACAGAAGATTGAAAGACGAAGAGTCCCATTCCAAATAAAGAATCATGTGGAATCTTGCCAAGCTTGCCCAGTGTCAGTCTGAGTCACCAATGTAACTCTAGTCCTCAGCTATTGTCCATTGTCTAATCCTAGTTGTAAAAGAATGACTGGACACTTTGCAACATTCTTGATGAAATTTCACCATGATACTGATCATTATACTCTTTCTATAGAAAATTAGGCCCATCAAACAAAATTTTAAAGAAGTTTTAAAAAGAGAAGGGAAAATATTTAAAACACAGGAAGAGAGAGTGTGTGAGAAAGGGGAGGAGAGAAAATATATCCTAAAATATAAGTGAGGATTATACCATATTGCAGAAAAGACTAAAAATGATGAGTGTTATAACTTTCTGGCTGTAGAAAGCTTGGAGTCAAATGTATTTTATTGGCTTCATTTACTAAACCCATTCAGACACAAGAAATGTCTAGCTATCACATATTCCTAATACCAATCTGTGCCTTTATATTTACTACTTTATTAAAATAGTATTTATGACTTTGCTGTCACATAATTTTTATAATTTTCCAGATATTAACTGCATTCTAAGTAGAACTGGCAGAAGAACCACATTGGATGGGAATTATTTTAGAATTTATCAAATTTTATACACTTTGACAGTATGGCTTCTCTATGTACCTTCACTGTTTGTGAATTTAAAAAACTACTAAATTATTAGAAGCTATCAGAGTATGTCTGTAGTGAATGGCCAAGAAGAACCAGGAGCTATAATTTTGGAAAGGTTCATGTATAATAATGCAGTAGATGGAACAGTATTTTATACTCAAATTTCTGGATGTGGTAGTATTTGGAAGAAGAGTTTGCAAAGGTAATTAAATGAGCAGGTGTATAAAAGAAATTTCTCACAAAAAAGTAGAAGAATCACAACTCATACAACACTTAAAATTCTCTATGATGACATTTTTTTTGGTAATATTTAAAAAAAATCATTTTGCTTACATTTCAAATGTTATACCCCTTTCACATCTTCCCTCAATGAACTCCCTTCATCTTCTTCCCCTTTGCCTCTAATAGGCTGCTTCCCTGTTGTGGGAATATTTAAACAATTAATCTACCCAGCAAACTCTCTTCTCCTTTCGAACACATTCTAAAGCCGGTACCATCCAGTCTCAACAATAAGTCCCAGCATGTTCTTGCTATTTTCTCTCAGCTAGCAGCAACAACTCACTCACATGCAATGCTTTATACATCCCTACAATCATTCATCTAAAAGAGTGCCTAGTACCCGGTAGGTAATACATGACTCTTAAGGCTTCAATATCCAATCAGGTTTATATAATAAGATCACAATTTACAAGATGCCAATACAATAATCTCCGAACCAAATAATAAAGACAAGATTTTGACCCAATTAATTTAACCTTGTAAAAACCTTAGCCTGGTTATAACCATGCGGGGTCTGACTCATCCTCATTCTCTGCCTCCATGTGAAGAAAACTCCTCCTCTTTCTCTCTGACCTTTCTCCTCCTCAAACTCTAGCTCCACCTCTCTATTCCTGTCCAATCCCAGTCCTGTCACTACCCTAATGCGATTGGACCAAGAAAATGTTGCAACACTTCCCCACCCACCCACCTACCCATTCCTGTATCACCCCTCTAGCATCCCCCTTCACTTG
Organism: Montemys delectorum; assembly: GCA_019843815.1. NCBI lineage: Eukaryota > Metazoa > Chordata > Mammalia > Rodentia > Muridae > Montemys > Montemys delectorum. Next base: position 499 of record JADRCD010198805.1, on the reverse strand, counting down.
ATCTTCAGACCTCCACAGAACCAAGTGCCTCCCTTCCCACTGATGCCAGATGAGGCAGCCCTCTGCTACATATGTAGCAGGAAGCCATGTACCAGTCATGTTCTCTTTGGTTAGTGTTTTAGTCCCTGGGAACTCTGAAGTGTCCAGTTAATTGTTACTGTTTTTCTTCCTATGGAGTTGCAATACCCTTCAGCTCCTTCAGCCCTTTCCCTAACTCTTCCATTGGAGTCCCATTGTCAGTCCAATGGTGACCTCTGAGTATCTGCATCTGTCTTAGTCAGGTACTGGCACAGCCTCTCAGATGACAGTTATACCAGACTCTTGTCTGCAAGAACTTCTTGGCATCAGCAATCATATTGGTGTTTGGTATCTGCAGATGGAATGGATCACACTGTGGGGCAGTCTCTGGATGACCTTTCCTTTAGTATCTTCTCCACTTTTGATGCTGCATTTCTTTAGACAAGACAATTTCAGGTTAAAATTTTTTAGATGGGGGGGG
>JADRCD010198804.1:0-86719 GCA_019843815.1 Montemys delectorum | reverse complement strand
CAAGCCGGGCAGTGGTGGCACACGCCTTTAATCCCAGCACTTGGGAGGCAGAGGCAGGCGGATTTCTGAGTTCGAGGCCAGCCTGGTCTACAGAGTGAGTTCCAGGACAGCCAGGGCTACATGGAGAAACCCTGTCTCGAAAAACCAAGAAGAGAGAAAGTTACTATCAAAGATGAAGGTGCTTTGAGTATGTACTGTGTGACAAGTGTACTGAGAACTTTAACTGTAGTATCTTGTTTGACCTTCATATCCACCCTTTAGGACAGAAGTGGCAGTGCTCAGTGACAGCTGAACAACTGAAGTCAGTAGGTGTAAGTGGCAGTACAGGGACACAGAGTGTGACTCCAGAGGGGATTTTTACCCTGCCCCACAAGTCACGGTCTTTGCCCTTTGGTGAATTCAGTAATATTTGACAGAGAACAGGCATAAAGTGAAACTGGAAAAATACATATTCGCACCTAAAAGCATCGTTTTCTAGCCAGCCTGGGCTGTACAGAAGAAGTTAGCACTTTATTCTGAAGGACAATCAATGAAAATCATGCTCCTACTTGAGTGTTAAGGAGCATGGGTGGTATTGGAGAACACACGGTCTGTGTAGAATCCACCGGGTGTGTTTCCATAGACACCGAGTATCTTGGCCCTTCCCAGGTCCTCTGTTGGCCTGCCCACATCTGAGTGTGTTCTTATGTGTAACAAGGCCGTGAGAACAAGCAGCTCAGATGAGGTCCTCAGCCCTGGCTGTACATGGATATTAATACCTTGAAATACTTTTATATATACCAGTTTTCTTATCTGAGAAAACACAAGTGTACAGTGCTACATTGTTCCATGTCCTCTCAATGCACAGAAATTTGCCAGTGTTTTCATGTTTTTTTCCTACTTCAGTAACTATTTGTAAGTGGTCCCACCATCTCTGGGCCATCCCCCCTTTTGACATTTTCTCATAAGAAATATAGCCAGAAATTTTCTGTTGGTGTCGTTACCTCTGTTATACGTAGCTGTTCTCAGCCATGTGTGCATAGTTGGAGAGATTTTAGAAATCTCAGTGCCTAAGGTCCAGGCAGGGAGTGTCCTAGAGACTGGCCACTAGGTCACCTTACCTCCACCCTCTGTTAGGAGCCTTGCCTGGGAAAAACTCTCACCTCTGGAAAACTTGCTAACCCTTGTCCCTTTGACCTTGACTTTAGACTATTTAAAATTTGCTTACAGAAAGTCAATGTTTGAGGAACCCAGTGGATAAACTTTTTCTGGGCCAGGAAAATGCACTTATGACCATTTCTGGTCGGCCACTGTGGTGAGGAAGGCGGGGTCTAATTTTGAAGCTGCCGCAGAGGTCCAGTCCACCCAATCCTCCTGGTTTAAGGGTAGAAAGAAGATGAAAACTACAGTAGATAGTGGAGAACATTCTATTGTTTGTCTTTCTGCATACAAAATTTCAAAGTAAATAAATAAACTAATAAATTTATTAATTTTTATATCAATATTATAGTACTCTTTTGTTGTAGTGCAGCTCTTAGTTACTTTTCTATTGCTGTGATAAAGTACCTTGGCCAAGGCAACTTATAAAGGAACGTGTTTAATTTTGTGTGTACAGTTTTAGAGGGTTAAAGTCTATGACCATCATGGCAGGAAACATGGCAGCCAGCAGACGGGGCCTGGCACTGGAGCAGTAGCTAAGAGCTCACTTCTTGAGACACAAACACGGGGCTCAGAGAGACACTGGGAATGGTTTGAGTCTTTTGAAACCTCAAAGGCTGCCCTCAGTGACATACCTCCTCTAATAAGGCCACACCTCCTAATCCTTCCAAAACAGTTCCACCAACCCTGGGGTGGGGGTAGTATTTAAATATAGGAGCCTATGGAAGCCATCTTCATCCAAACCACCATGAGTTCTCATTCAGAGCATCTGTGAGTATCTATTCTTTGCAATGGCTGTGGAATTACACCATACACGTGTACAGATACACATGTACAGATACATACTGGTAAACTATTCCCTATGCTGGTATGCCCCATCTATTTAAACAATTTACACTTAATTCTAAACAAATTAAAGCTACATTTGGCTAAGATTTATAAGAAACTGTGTTGTCCTACAATGCAGGAAAGATTGACAATTCAAAAATGCCTCATCCCCTCACTATAAAGTGTTCTTCTATTGGCTGAAGACTCTTGAATAATGTCACTTATTAACTTTTTTTAGTTAGGCAATGAAAAAATGGATTTCATTCCCTAACTTAAAAAAATGCTGAGGGTTGAACCCAGGGCCTGGAACATGGTAAGAGCATGTTCTAGCACTCACTTACACCTCCAGCTCCTATAACCACTTTCAAAGCATTATTGATTATATAATTATGAGTAGTTCATACTGCTATATATGTTCACATATGCATATACATATGCATAGACACATACATATACACACAAAGCTTTTATGTGGAAATATTATTTGCGTTTCTTTGGAGTATGAAGCATTTGGGCTTGGTTTTGTTTAAGATGGGATCCATGTAGCCCAGGCTGGCCTCAAACTTGGTATGTAGCCCCCAGAATCTTTTTCCTTCAGAGCTTTTAAAGCATCCCACGTTAGTCTTCTAGTAAAGCAGTGTGATTGATTGAGCAGATGCTTGGGGGTGGCTGGGGGGGGGGATGGAGGGGTGAGGGTGGGGATGGGGGATGTCAAGGGCAATTTTTGTGTTTGCTCACTAGTATCATTTCTTTCTTTTTAAAAAAGATTTATCTGTTTATTTTATATATATGAGTATACTGTAGATGTTTACAGACACACCAGAAGAGGGCATCAGATCCCCTTTACAGATGATTGTGAGCCACCATGTGGTTGCTGGGAATTGAACCCAGGACCTCTGGAAGAGTATTCAGTGCTCTTAACCACTGAGCCATCTCTCCAGCCCTCATAGTAACATTTCATTTTGTTCTTTTTTTTTTTTCCTAGAACCAGGAAAACAGTTGTTAACTTTGAAAGTCTGATCTCTCCTGTTGGTGTCTTCTTTCCCTTCTTGTTTGGCAGTGTGGTGGTTTGGAGTATAGCCAAGAGAGATGCCATTTGTGGCAGCCCTGCGGCAGGCCTCAATGTCGGCAATGCCACCAATGTGGTCTTCTCTAGGTGCCGAGATGAAATGTTTGTCACTGCTGGAAAGTAAGTCTGCACAGCGAGAAGGTCAGACTCATAGATGACCATGTCACCCACATAGAAAACACACTTGCGATGCCAGGGGGTGGGGAGAGGGAGGGGTATGTCCTGAGCCCTGAGCTTTGTAATTTTTGTAAGTACTGAAAAATTCCTTTTCAGCTGGATGTGTTTTTTAAGTATGTTTCTTTGAAAAATGTTGTTGAGGAAAGATTATGCTGAATGGCTAAACTCCTCCTTAAAAATGTTTTTATTCCATTTATTTACATATTGTGTGTACGTGTGTCCATGCATGTACCACAGCCGGCATACGGAGGTCAAAGGACAACTTTCTGGCATCAGTTCTTCACTTCTATCACGTAGGTCCTGAGGATTGAACTCAGGCTTGGCAGCAAGCTTCTTGACCCACTGAGCCAACCTCACCAGCCCTGAACTTTCCTTAGGATTCTTCTTGTCACTGGAAAGATGTGATTTCCAATCCGCGCCAGCCAAGTCATTTGCACAATTGCATGGATTCACTTTCCGGGTGGCATTTCTTACCACCTGCTCTTGATTTAGGTCTCATGTCGTGATATTTTGCAAAAAGAACCATGCCAGGATACTTCAAAGGTTTAAGCTATTAGCCACAGGACATGACTTGGGCAGGGCCTGTTTCAGCCAGCTTCTGGTGAGCAACTTGAACATCTGAACAGAACCTGCATGTGTGCCACAGCATACATTAATTTAGAAATTGGGAATCAGAGTCCTGCTTGGTGTCCTGAAGGAAAAGGTGAAACAGACATAAAGGTGTCCTTTCCCACATCACCCTCAGACTAAAAGGGAAGAAATGGTAAACCGGAAGGCAGAAGGATAAGTTCAGCAAAACTATCTTTGTAATTTCTCTGTCATCTCTCATCCATGAAAGGCACAGACTGTTCGTTCCTTCCCCAGCCAGAGAGAAGAATTTGTGCTGCTCTGCCTCTGTAATGTCTCCAGTCCCCACCTTGGAACACACACACACTGCATTGATTCCATGGCTGAGTGAGGAAGGACTCACAGAGAGGCAGTAAATTCCTTGGCAGCCATGAAAGCCCTCCTCCCATGTCAGGCGAATCAGGTCCTGACTGTACCCTGGTCTTTCTGCACAGACTGAAGCTCTTCTGCCCCTGCCCCCACCTCCCTCGGTTCTGGTCCTCAGAGCAGCTTGACTCTTTGTTTTGCTGGATCTGGGTTCTTTGGTTCCTTAGCAGCTGAAGGCATCAATCTGTTCTAATGTCTGTGGGCAATGTTTTTCCAAATTCAAACAGGAAGTTTTATAGGAAACAATTTTTTTTTTTTTGGTTCATCTGTATTCCAAGCTGGCTTCAATTTCTTGTTGACACCAGTACTGGGAATGTCCATATTCTTAAGTAAGATTCCTGTTGTGATGCCAGAATACCTGGCTTCTCCATCACAGTCATGGTTTGTGTATTCTGTTATATGGTCCCCCTGAGACAACCCAAGCATCCGTGTTTCATCATTCATATGATACCTATCAGTATGGCCAGGGGCCAGTATGTGTGCAAGAGCAATCAATCTCTCCCCCCCCCAGCACCCCCCTCTTCTCTCCACTTTGAAAAAATACATTTAAATATTCCTTGAGCCTTTACTATGTCTACAATTCTGTAAGCTAAAAATAAAAAAAACAAATGAGGCTGGCAAATTCTAATTAACACTTTCTGATTTGAGATGTCGGCAGGACTCTTTGTAGTGTTTTCTTTTTTAAAAATAATACTTTTTACAAAATCTTTGAGAATTTCACGCAATGTTTTTTGATTATATTCACCTTGGCATTACAATTATTATTATAGAATTGTTAACTCAGAAGAACTCAACATATAACAGTGAAGCGTCAGCCATATATTAAGTGCTGCATTAGTTACTAACTTAAACTTTTACTCATTTAGTCTCATGTCTCTTTCCTTGGAGGCAGGAATCTTCAAACTAAAATACCCTCCATTAAGCGCGGTACACGCCTGTAACCCCAGCACTTGGGAAGCAGAGGCAAGAGGCTTAAGGTCAGCCTGGTTACACAGTGGCTATGAAGCCAGCCCGGGCTACATGAGATCCTGGCTCTGAAAGAAAAAAAAAAAAGATACCACCATCTAATTTCTCCTGAGATTTGGTGTCCTGAACAAACATCTTCCACTTGCCCTCTTCCACCCAAGCCTCTGGTACATTCCATTTAGATTCCACAAGAGTGAGATCAGGCAATATTTGTCTTTCTGTGATGGGCTTACTCCAGCCAGCATGGTGAACACCAGATGCCCACCTTTCCTAAGGGCGAACAGTTTTCCTTTGTAAATATGCACACTTGATATCCACTCGTCAATCAATGGACACTCAGTGTGTATACCCCACAGAGACTACAGTTCATAGCAATATACGGACACAGGCTATGTTAAATTACACTGAAAGTGGAAATCCACTGGAAGTGGATTTCAAGTGTTCTTACTAGGAAGAGATAAGTAAGGTAACACACATGCTTAGCAGTTTAATTTAACTATTACACAATGTGTTAATACATTAAAACATCATGCTGTATATCATAAGTATATGTAACTTTACTTAATAAGAGGACTTCTCTGAATATGAAAAACCCTGGCTTGTACTACATTTATTCACATGACTAATTTATTAATTTATCTTTGAGACAGGGCCACATTTACGTAGCCCTATCCTGGAACTTACTATGTAGGCCAGGCTGACCTCAGACTCAGAGATCTGCCTACCTCAGTAACCCACATGCTGAGAGTCAAGGATGAGTCACGCCTGGGTTGTTTGCTTGATTTTATATATATATATATATATATATATATATATATATATATATATATATACCTGCTCGCTTTTAGTACAGTGGGAAGAGTGCACACTTCAATGCATGACAGAGCAGGGGTGTGAATCCTCTTCCACGGTGTACAAGCTCTGTCTGCATCATCCCACCTGGAGAGTCGGGGACCATACAACCTACCTCTTAGGGTTGTTGTGAGGTTGAGTGGGAAATTCTCAAGTTGTACAGTGTGCTCTAAAAGTAAAAATCCTCAGGAATATCTCTCCCTCTTCCTGTCAGCTTCTCCTTCAAGGGGGTGGGAATGCCCTAAAAGATGTGAAGCAATATTTAAAAGGGTATCCATTTGATTGTGATTTTTCTTTGTAGTGGGACAATTCGAGTGTGGGAACTGGATCTTCCAAATAGAAAAATCTGGCCAACCGAGTGCCAAACAGGACAGATGAAAAGAATAGTCTTGAGTACTGGAGTAAGTACTGCCTCAGCGGTTGCTTCATTGACTCCTAGTGCAAGCGCCTGCAGTAGCCCCGAGCATGGGTGTGTGTGCGCTGGGCCAGGCTAGGGAGGAGGGATAGAGTGGTGGGATGTTGATGAGCAGGTACAGCTCAGAGGGAGCACACAGCTGGGAAGGAGCTGTGCAGTGCTAAGAGGTCCCATTTCACTGGGACCTGAGCCGTCCATTACCAAACATCCAAAGCCTGACCTGGAGGGAAGCAGGGCGGCCAGGTAACACTGAGGTCTGAGGTCGTGCTGCAGCTCCATCTGCCACCATTGCTATTTCTTTCTTTGGAAATATAAAGTGACCGATAGGAAAACGCACTGTTGAAATGCAGACTCTTCCACAAAGAGATGTTATTAATGTGGTTGAATACGGAGTCATAATTCATTCATAGAACCTTCTGCTCCATTCCTTGATTTATTCTTCCTTTATAAGGCATAGTCCCTTATATGAACGTAGGCTTTGGAGACTGAAATAAAGCAAATGTGTCCCCACAGAGGAAGCACATCTTTATCCTAAGAACCCTTTGGAGGTGGCTCAGCAGCTGGCACTGGTCATGCGTGTTAGCATCAGACCCAAATGAGTGGCAAGTAAAATTCACCCTCCAGCTGCCAGTGGCCTTGACTCTGCTGCTCTCAGAGCTGGGCTGACCTATCCTTAAGTCTTGGGAGACTGATGTGACCATGAGCTTCTTTGTCAGAAGTTATGGAATTCCATCTCTTCCCTGACTGGTGCCTCGTAGACTACTGTGGAGATTCGCATCTTCAGGTTTCTGTTTCTGATCTCCCAGATGGCCGACGATGACAGCTTTTTCTACCTTGGCACCACAACCGGGGATATTCTCAAAATGAACCCCAGGACCAAGCTGCTGGCAGACACTGGGCCTGTGAAGGACAAATTCAGCTTGGTGAGTAGAAACCATCAAGGTATGATCCAATCCTCTCTGTCATTACCTTCTGCACAGAGTTTTGTTAAGGAAAAGTCTGTTGGGAACAAAAAGGCAAATTAGCAATGGCTGCAAAGCCACACCCCAGTCAGCTTGGCCATGCTCCACTGGCCGGTTCTCTAAGCCGTCCTCTCTGGTTCTCTTCAAGGCAAAGACATTCCTAGGAGTCACTCTAGGGTATCAGTACCTTGTCCACCTTCTTCAAAAGCACAGACGGGATCTATTTCTTCATGATTTAAAACTATATTGGTTCTAGTCCAGTTGCCATCTATGAGAGAGGTGTATGTTTTGATCTATAAGTGTATGTTTTGTGGCATGTATGTGTGTGTGAGTGTGTATGTGTCCATGTGTGTGTCTCTGTGTCTTTCTGTATGTGAGTATGTGTATGTGTGTGTATGTGTTAGTATGTATGTATGTGTATGTGAGTATGTGTGTGTGTGAGTGAGTATGTGTCTGTGTGTGTATACATCTGTGTGTGAATATGTGGATGTCTAAGTATGTGGATGTGTTAGTGTGTGTTTGAGTGTGTGTGTATGTGAGTATATTTGTGTGCCTGTGTATGTATGTGTATGTAAGTATGTGAGTATGTGTGTGTATGTATGTGTGTAAGTGTGTATGTGTGTCTCAACTCTAATAACGAGATCTTAGATTTTAGCCTCTGTGGTGCTGCTATAAGTCATTCATGTGGCCGAAAAAAAAAATCACTTAAAGTGCATAGTTGTAGAATTCTCCAGTAAGAATTGCTAACTTTTAAACAAAAATAAAAGATTCAACACTGAAGGATGACTTTATACAATAAGGACAGCTATCTCTAACATGCCCAGAAAGTTCCGAGAGCTGCTCTCACTAACTTTGAGTTGGAAAGTTTGTGTGCTAAGTCCGCACCTGCCCGTCTCATTTCTGATATCAGAACAGATGGTCCCTATGGAAGTACATCTACTTTCCCACTTAACAGACATTCTCAAGAAACTGAAATACTAGGCAGTCCTCTTGAGAAAATGTCAGTTTCCTTAATCATATTTTATATTCAAGCTTTTAAAGAAATATGAAAAAAAATAGGAAGAAGCCTGATACAGATAGCACAGATAGAAGAATATTTAGAAGTAATTGAAGTGTGGCCTACATCAATGGTTTTCCAAATTATTTAAGGGAGACAGATTCTATTTTCATGAATACACTGTTGCTCTCTTCAGACACACCAGAAGAGGGCATCAGATCCCCATTACAGATGGTTGTGAGCCACCCTGTGGTTGATGCTTCCTGAGGCATCCTTTGCTGGTATTAGAGCCTACTTCTTTAGGCTAATGCGGAATGAAGACTCCATCACCAAAAGTTGGGATAGCTGAGACAACCAATGTCATGGACTGAACAACTCCAGATCCTTAGCATTTCTGTCAGGAAACAGCCACTGTCAGACCACAGCCTGTACTTCACTCAAACAAATCCCATATATATAATATATCACACACATTATGATATATTATATATAACACAATGTATATATTCTATATGATATTATATATTGTGATATATCATATATGGTGTGATATATGTGATTATATATGATATAATATATTATATACAATGTATATACAACATACAATGTATATACAACATACAATGTATACACAATATACACTGTATATGCAATATACAATATTATCGACATTCTATCATTTCTGTTCCTTTAGAGAACTCTGACTAACACACCTTTCCTTGACTGTGTCTTGCAGGTTGTGTTTAATATGTCATCACTAAACCTCAGGTCATGCTATTTTTTTCCTAAATTATCTTCTGTAAGTTTTACATTTTCTTTTTAGCTCTGTGATCCAGTCTGAGTTCATCTGTGAAGCCTTAAGGTCGGTGTCTGGATCACTGTGAGGGTTTTGGTTTGGGTGTCCACGTGTACCAGCATCATTTGCAAGAACTGTCCTTTCTCCATTGGATCGTCTTGGCTCCTCTGTCAGTGTTAAGAATATTTGCGCAGGTCTGCTTCTGAGCTATTTTGTTTCATCTATCTATTTTTTCATTAAAACTGCGGGGCCTTTATTACTTTATTGCTGAGGCATACACTCAAATCATGGCAGTCATGCACATTTTCAGTTAGAACCTTTAAGGAGCATACTATGAACTGGCCATAATTCTTCCACACAGTTGAAGACCGTCTGGAACTTTAAATGTGTTTCCAACTATTGATAAGATTGTATACCATGTACCTTAGCTCAGAAAATATAGTCACGGAACAGTAAGAGCTGTCTTGTGCTGTCTCGGGATGTTACATTGGACCCTGCATGTATATGAATTAAGTTCTGGTGGAAACCATGGCAACTGAAGGCCCAGCTTACCGAGGCCGCGCTTCTGCCTCCTGCTGCAGCCAAGCTTGAGTGGATGGATATCTGGGCACTAATATTCAGCCTGTTCAAATGCACAGATGACCTCAGAGAGGAAGGATGGTCAAGCTTGCCTACTGCTTGCAGGCCAGGAAAGCTGCTGCTGCTACTACTACTACTACTACTACTTCTTCTTCTTCTTCTCCTTCTCCTTCTCCTTCTCCTTCTCCTTCTCCTTCTTCTTCTTCTTGGTTTTTCGAGACAGGGTTTCTCTGTGTAGCCCTGGCTGTCCTGGAACTCACTCTGTAGACCAGGCTGGCCTCGAACTCAGAAATCCGCCTGCCTCTGCCTCCCAAGCGCTGGGATTAAAGGCGTGTGCCACCACCGCCCGGCGGAAAGCTACGTCTTAAGACATGAACTTGTAGTTGGCACTGAATGTTCTTGGCCAACCTGGAGGTACATCACGATCTGCAATGTGCAGCCTTGGAGTGCCCTCAGCCATGCTTCCTGTGTCAGGTGCTCCCTGTGTTAGTTGCTGCCTTCAGTTTTAATGGCAAACTCTTTAGCTCTTTTCCCAGCACTGTTTTTCCCCCGTAGGGAGTGTCGGCTCTCAGGTGCCTGAAGATGGGTGGCTTGTTGGTCGGCTCTGGAGCTGGCTTGCTGGTCTTCTGTAAAAGCCCCAGCTACAAACCTATCAAGTAAGTTCTACACATGATAGAGCTGGGGTAGGTAGAGATCCACTAGAGAAACTGTACAATATCGGAAGAACCATATTGTGGGCGTTTGGCTCACACCTTTAATCAGGAGGCACTCAGGAGGCAGAGGCAGATGGATCTCTATGGGGTTTGCCTAGCCTGTTCTACACAGAGTTCCAAGGCATTCACAGCTACACAGTGAGGTCGTTTAAAAGAAATTCATATATTCATATCTGGTTAAAGAATTTTAACTTCGCCGGGCAGTGGTGACCCACTCCTTTAATCCCAGCACTTGGGAGGCAGAGGCAGGTAGATTTCTGAGTTCGAGGCCAGCCTGGTCTACAGAGTGAGTTCTGTGACAGCCAGAGAAACCCTGTCTCCAAAAAAAAAAAACAAAACAAAAAAAAAAAAAAAAAAAAAAAGGAATTTCAACTTCTTATTAAGCTGGAACCACAGGGCTGGTGGTTTCTTTCCCAAGAAAAAGTTCACATTAAACCAAACCAAAGTTGTTCTTGGTATCCCAGAGGCACGCTGCCCTTTTGATAAGTACATGACTTTGTGTACACTATACTAAGACATGATACCAGAAATATGAGACATCCCACAAATTTTAAGGGACAAACTGTCTCAGACCACATCTCCCTAGCAGACCTTCCTTGACTATTTTAACCTACACTTACAACCCCCCTCCCTCCTGACTGTGGGTGTGCAACCCTATGAATAACTCAGGCCTTTCCAGCTGTGTCACCTCCTTGGGGGCCCATCCCCATACCACATGACTGGTCTGCATCCTCTGGAATCAGGTGGGCAAATGCTTGCTGGCTGAGTGACTCTGCTTCACTTTTGTGCATTACCCCCAAAGGAAAATCCAGCTGCAAGGTGGCATCACCTCTATCACGCTCCGGGGAGAAGGACACCAGTTTTTTGTAGGAACAGAAGAATCCCACATCTACCGCGTTAACTTCACTGATTTCAAGGAGACTCTCATTGCAACTTGTCACTTTGAAGCTGTCCAGGACATTGTCTTCCCATTGTAAGTAGAGAGGGCCATTAGAATGCAGAGATTTGATGCTGCTCGTAAAGGAATTCTGCACTATTCAATTGTTTTCAAGATTCCTAAATAGCACTATTTTTCCTGATCAAACTTTTCAAATGTAGTGAATTATTTTATTGGCCATAGGAAGGTTCATTTATTTTTTATTTTAAGGGTTATGGGTGTTTTGACTGCATGCATGCAGTAGCTGTAGAGGCCAGAAACGGACCATGTAGGTGTCAAGAATCAGAACCCAGGTCTTCTGAAGTAGCAGCTGGTGCTCTTAACTGCTAGCCATCTCTCCTTCTAATGGGCTATTTTTTTTCTTTTGACTGCCTTTTCCACAGTTACCTTTGTTTTCTTCCTCTACTTTGGATTTTTTTTTTTTTTAAATGCTGGGCAAGTGTGATACACTTTTAAAGTGCTTGGGCCAGTGAGATAGATGGCTTACTGGGTAAAGGGACTTGCCCAACAAGCTGAGTTTAACTGACTCCTTGGATCCACACACTAGAGCACCAGAACCTCTCCCACAATGCCCTCCCACCTCCACTGGACTGCTGTGGCGAAAGCATATGCACACACAGCAAGAAATACATGGAAAAGGCTGACTTCTTGCGTAAACTCATCACAGGAAAAGTGCGTTCCTAGGAGCTTTTCTGTAGCTTCCCAATGCCATCTGGGAAAAAAAATAATCACCAAAGTACCTCTTCTCAGGTTAAATTTTGTTTAAGGCAGGGCCTCGAGAGACATCTGAGGCTGGCTGGAGTCTTGAACTCTTTCTTGATTCTCCTGGTTCTGTGTCCTGAGTACTGGGCATCACCATGCACAGCAATGTCTGTTCATCTGTTTTCACAATTTATTCCAGTCATCTGTTGGTGTTCCTGAGTTTCCCTGATCTGGCAACCTTTGATTTTTTTTTTTCTGTAAGGTGATGGACATGTGGTCTCCTGGGTTGCAATGGCTGCTTTTCCTAATAATCTTACCCAAGACAACCACCCATTAGCAGTTCTGATATTTACAAAAGGACCTTGGGTCACTTTGTGGCACTACGTGATTTTGAAGCATGTTGTTATAGTTAACAAAGTCTGTCCTGTAAGCTGGCCAGACAGTATTTGCTCTGAGCCTCTTGTACTTAGCTTGAACTTCAGACACCAGGACTGTTGTTCCTCAGATACAAGCCTGTCTCAGAACTCAGACACCCATGTAATGAGCTGCAGCTTTGGTTCCTGAGTCCTGGTGCAGGTCTTCAGGATTTTCTAAGAGGGGAGAGAGAGTTGGTGCTTCCCATTAAAGTGAATCTTTATTGGAAAGTGGGTTACTTTCTAACCAGGTTCAATTTTTCCTTTAAGGAGTTTGGTGGAATACAATTCTCTAGATTTAATGCTTTTTATGATGATATACTTAAAGATTTAACTCTCTCTGTTTCTGTCTCTCTGTCTCTGTCTGTCTGTCTGTCTGTCTGTCTGTCTCTCTCTCTCTCGTGTGTGTGTGTGTGTGTGTGTGTGTGTGTGTGTATACATTTGCATGTGTGCCATGGTCAGAGGACAATTTTTAGGAGTTCTCCTTTGCCACCTAATCTCAACTCCGAATACAACTCTCTGCGTGCAGAAGGGTCTACTTTCCCCTCTATTAAATCTAAAGTGGGTCAACCTTAAAACAGGAGAGACTCAAATATTTTCAAATCATGTTTAAGATGAAATGGAAAGATTGCTTGAGGAATGTTTGGATTAAAGGTCAGCTTTCCCAGAGACTTCAGGCAACTTTAGACTTCTAAGCCAGATGGTTTATTTTACTCTAATACCACTCCCTTTTGTATAAAAATTAGAGTAATTTATAATCATCTGACACCTTGGTAATCTACATCCCATTTACAAGTGGCCCTTTCCGTCCCGGCCCGACTCACCAATTAATTACTCAGGGATATTTTTCTTTGTTCACAATTTATTTTCTCAGAACTAAACAAAAAAAAAAGGGTACAAATATGAATTTGACCATGTTGCTATTTTCTTCTCTGTAATCTTAACGTCACTGGAATTTGCTCTTTAAATAAAAATATTCTATGGATATAGATTTATCTCAAGAAATGCTACTTGGCTAGGTGTATACAGGCCTCCAGGCTAATCCAGATGTATACCTAACATACACAGATATTTGTATGTGTGTGTGTGTGTCAACCAACCCCCCAAAGTAGTTTAAAGTGAAGTTAATGTGATGATGTCTCCAATTTGATCAAGATTTAGAAAGATTTCAAATCATCTTTCTCTTTATAAAAACTTTGTTCCAAGATGACAAAACATTTTCAGTATAGAATGGGAGGAATCAGGCGTCTCTCCACACAAGAAATCTTCAACATCACACCTTTAGGTAATCGTCATCCAAAGGGCACAACGCCCCACATCCTCACGAGGCACATTTAACACCAAATGCACACCAAATGTTGTGTATCTTGGATGGCCGCACCTCTTATCCCTCCATGGCTCCTCTGTAGTGGTACTGCTGAGCTGTTTGCTACCTGTGCCAAGAAAGACATCAGAGTGTGGCACACCATGTCCAAACGGGAGCTGCTGCGGATCACCGTGCCCAACATGACCTGCCATGGCATTGACTTCATGAGAGACGGGAAGAGCATCATCTCAGGTAACAGGATGTGTGTGGTAGCTCATGCTGAAGAGGTGGAAACCATCCTTGAGTTCTAGAGGCCAACCTGTGCTACAGGAGACCCAGTCTCAAACCAGCAGCCAAACAACAGAAGACTCAGTAGTTGCTTCCAGTGGAGGTTTGGATCCAGGTTCTGACTGAGGTCTCAATTCTTACCATTCTTTTTTTCATTTTTTAGGGGGGAGGGGGGGTTGAGACAGGGTTTCTCTGAGTAGCCCTGGCTGTCCTGGAACTCACTCTGTAGACCAGGCTGGCGTCAAACTCAGAAATCCGCCTGTCTCTGCCCCCCCAAGTGCTGGGATTAAAGGTTTGCGCTACCACTGCCCGGCCTCACACTGGTCTTGAACTTGCTATGTAGCTAAGGGTGGCCTTGAGCTCCTGATCTTCCTGACTCTGCCTCCCAAGTGTTGGTAAAAGGAAAAGTTTTATTTGTTTGTTTGTTTTTTGTTTATTATTTTTACATATATGGGTGTCTGTGTATGACATGCTTGCCTGGTGTCTACAGAGACAAAGAAACCATTGGATTCCCTGTAACTGGAGTTGCAGGCATATAGGTACTAGGAATTGAATCTGGGTCCTCTGGAAGAGCAGCCTACCATTCTTAACTGCTGAGCCATCTCTCCAGTCTTTAAAAGGAAAAAAAAATTAAAATATAGTTTATGCTAAACTAGTGTTTTTTTGGTTTTGTTTATTTTTTAAGACTTATTTATTTTATTTATATGAGTACACCATTGCTGTCTTTAGACACACCAGAAGAGGGCATCAGATCCCATTTCAGATGGTTGTGAGTCACCATGTGGTTGCTGGGAATTGAACTTAGAACTTCTGGAAGAGCAATCAATGCTCTTAACCACTGAGCCATCTCTCCAGCCCCAAACTAATGTTTTAACATAAACAATAGATGCTATGAGCTGAGCACAGTGGTGAACACCTAGTATTCTGGCTTTGGGAGGTACAGGCAGGGAGATTAGGGGCTCAAGATCATTCTTGGGTGGTGCATGCCTTTAATCCCAGCACTTGGGAGGCAGAGGCAGGTGGACTTCTGAGTTTGAGGCTAGCCTGGTCTACACAGCGAGTTCCAGGACAGCCAGGGCTACACAGAAAAACCCTGTTTCGAAAAACTAAAAAAAAAAAAAAAAAAAAAAAAAAAAGATCATTCTTGGTTACATAGTAAGGTTGATGCTCGCCCAGGCTACAGGATATCCTGACTCAAGAAACTAACCTCCTTCCAAATTATTAATACCGTATTAGTCTTCCTCTAAATATTTCAGTATATGTCTCTAAAAATATTTTCTTATGAAACAATAGTTTTTTAATATCATCTTAAGAGTAACCTATATCAAATTTCCCCATTAGTCAAAAAATAAATGTATTGGTTTACATCAGGGGAAAGCCAAGTTGTTCTGAGTGAAGCTGTTAAGACAGAGATCTAGGGACCCTTCTTTTCTTGGCTCTGTTTCCTCCTGTCTACTCCCTCTTCCCCATGTCTTTTCCCCTGAGTGGCTTACACTGTACCCAGAACTAACAAGTCCTTGGATAAGGAGATCTTAGATTCATCCCTGGTCCCACTCTGTTTTTCTTACACCCTTATCCATGCGTTCCAGTTAGTGGCTCTGTCTCAAAAGGACAGCCATAGGTCCATCACTGGTCGCCTTCTCTACCCTGGTCCTTGCCATCAGCCATACTTCTAGATCTCTCCAGTACTTTCTTCCTTCCTTCCTTCTAAAGATTTATTTATCTAATGTACATGAGTACTCTGTTTTCATGCACACCAGAAGGAATCAGATTCTATTACAAGTGGTTGTGAGCCACCATGTGGTTGCTGGGAATTGAACTCAGGACCTCTGGAAGAATAGTCAATGCTCTTAACCACTGAGCCATCTCTCTAGCCACTTTCCTTTAGTTTCTATTGCTCTTGCTTGCCTCTACTCTAGCCCACCTGTCCATCTTCTCCCTAGTCAATTCTCTATACATGAACCAAAAATCTATTTTAAAATGTTAAATGAAAGCCATTTGCTGGGCTTTTCAAGCCTCCCTCTCCCCACCTGACAAAGACAAAGTCCCAGCAATCACATCAAAGTCCCTGTAGGACCCTTCTCTACTCCACTCCCCACTTCTTATCTTCGTCTCAACCTGCACCCCTCCCCCCCACTATACTTGCACACTGGACATGCAGGTCTTACTTTAGCTGTTCAGTTGGCCTGGAATGTTCTTCCTCCAGACACCTTCATGGCTTGTCTCTTCCTTCCCTTTCATTTCCTCAAGTCTTTGCTGAAATGGGATCCACCTTGGGCATCCTATTTAAACTTGCTAAGCTCAAGAGACAACACTAAGCCAATAGTAAGTGCCTGCTGCACACAGCCCTGGGGGGGGGGGGGGAAGGTATTCTAAGTAAAGGGTTCCAAGGTGGGAACACAGTTGATGTATTTGAGGGGTAGCAAGAATGCTATTGTGTCTGGAGCTCATCAGTCACAGGAGGGGCATGGCCTCAGGAAGAGTGGTAGCAAAAAGGATGAAGAGGTAGGTGAGCACCAGGTATGAGTTAGTGTTCAGACTAAAGAGTTGGATTTGAGGGCTGGGGAAAGGACCCAGTGATTGGAAGTACATACTGCTCTTGCTTGCAGAGTTCAGTTCCCAGCACCTATGCCAGGCAGCTCACAAACTCTCCTTGCCTCAGGTCCAGGGGATCTGATGCTCTCTTCTACCCTCCTTGGACACCTGCGTTTACATGCACACACTTCCACACATATACACATGCTTTAAAAAAAAATCAGTATTTTTTTAAAAGTTGGATTTTAATTCTAGGACAGTGGGGAAAACTTTGAGGAGGTCTTGATCAGAAAGGGTGACTTGTTTTTTTTGTTTTTTTTTTTAAAAAGCGCATCCCAGTGGTGACTCACACCTTTAATCTCAGCACTTGGGAGGCAGAGGCAGGTGAATTTCTGAGTTCAAGGCTAGCCTGGTCTACAGAGTGAGTTCCAGGACAGCCAGGGCTACACAGAGAAGCCCTGTCTCGAAACAAACAAACAAACAAACAAACAGAAAAGTGCATCCCAACCCCTAATAGATAGCTAATTGTAAGCAGGAGCGTAGGGAGTGAGCTCTTGAGAGGACTCAGATCGGGCTGTAGCTGGACTGGGGTGGTGCCAGCAGAGGTGGGGGAAGGAGATCAGAGGCCGGGTATTTTAACAGGAGAGAACGACCTCCCTGATGGACTGATCCTTGCACTGAGCTGTGTGTTTAGAAAGCAGAGGCACCAAGGGTAACTCTGAGGTTCTGCATGGGTGGCAGCAATTTTTTTATTGAGGTGGCAAGATGGTGAGAATCCGGAAAGGAGTCTAGGATTTAAAGGTGGGGGAACGCTGGGGCGTGGACTTGGGAGGCTGAGGTAGGAGAAATAAAAGGGAGCAGCCTGGGCGACAGAATGAAACCTTGTCTCAAATAGCAATGACGATGGGGAGATGAGCCAGGGGGGTGGTGGCGCAGGCCTTTAATCCCAGCACTTGGGAGGCAGAGGCAGGCAGATTTCTGAGTTTGAGGCCAGCCTGGTCTACAGAGTGAGTTCCAGGACAGACAGGGTTATACAGAGAAACCTTGTCTCGATCCCTCCACCTCCCCCCCCAAAAAAAAGACAATGAGGAGATGAGAAGGCAGAGGTTATTTGGACCCCTAAACTGATTCATCCTGGGTGTGGTTTAGCAATTCTGTGGGTGACTGCATGTCTTTAATCCCAGTACTTGGGAGGCAGAGGCAGGCAGATCTCTGTGAGTTGGAAGCCAACCTGGTCTACAGAGTAAGTTCCAGGACAGCCAGGGGCTACAAAGAGAAACTCTTGTCTCCAAAACCAACAACAAAATGAAAAACATACACGGATGAGGGTAAAGGGTCTACAACTCAGGCAAGTAAGAACAGGCCTCCTCCCCCTGCTCAGATCCACTGCAGGCAGGCACACTCCAGTCATACCTCTCTTCCTTACCCTCTCCGGGAGCCACCAGTGTACCGGGCTTGGGAGAAGCACACAAGAGCATCAATGGCAGCTAGGGCAAGCCTCTCAGTCTGCTGCTACCACTTCTTCCAGTTTTCACTCTTCTTGGTGATTCAGGAGGGTGTCAATCTGCAGAGAAAGGTGGTAAGTATCTCCACTGGGCAAACCTGCCTTTCATCTCCTTCTCCCATCAGCATGGGATGATGGAAAAATCAGAGCCTTTGCTCCAGAGTCAGGTCGGCTGATGTACACCATTAACAGTGCTCACAGGATCGGAGTGACAGCCATTGCTACCACCAGTGACTGCAAAAGGATCATCAGCGGTGGAGGAGAAGGGGAGGTACAGTTCTAAAATGATATTTTTTTTTTTTTTAAAAAAAAGCCTTTAATTTCAGAGCAACTAACTCATAGGAGGCTATCCACTTTTTCACTTTTATTTGTTTTAAATTTTACTTATGTTTATGTGTATGGATCTTTGCATGCCGTGTGTGTGCAGTGCTGCAAGAGGCCAGAAGAGGGTGTAGGATCCCCTGGGGCTGGAGTTACAGACAGTTGTTAGCTACTATGTAGGTGCTGGGAATCAAATCCAGGTCCTCTGAAAGAGCAGGCAGTGCTCATAACTGCTGAGTCCTTTCATTGGCCTCTCTACTTCATTTTTTTTTTTTTTTTTCGAGACAGGGTTTCTCTGTGTAGCCCTGGCTGTCCTGGAACTCACTCTGTAGACCAGGCTGGCCTCAAACTCAGAAATCCATCTGCCTCTGCCTCCCAAGTGCTGGGATTAAAGGCGTGAGCCACCACTACCTGGCTCTCCACTTCATTTTTAAATTTGTACCTGCACTAGAATCCAGAGACTCTTTCTCAATATATAAAAGACAATGGCTATTTGATCCTCTAAGGATGAATAACATCAGTTTCCAATGATTAAAACTGAATAGCTGATATGAAAGTTTAAATATGGCTCTGGGTAGCAAGAGCTTTCCTGATGGCATGAGAAATTTGAGAGCAATGCTCAGCAGAAGTAAGGAGACAGGTTCTTCCTCTGGGCTTAGCAGAGGCCCTTGCAATATTGATTTCTCATGGCGGGAGCCTGATGGTTTTCTCCCAAAGTAGAAGCAGGTCTGGAGATTGGTAGCCGCACTATCCACACTATTCATGGGAAGATGGTCACTTCTCATACACGTTCCTGCCCAGAAGTGTTGCATTCCCACCCTGTCAGGCTGAAATGGGAACAGAGTTAAATAAGTCACACCCAGCAGAGTTGGAAACATTGTTATCTTTCCTGATCCCTTCCAAAGTCCTGGGTTTTTGTTGCTAGCCCGTGATCTGGTGCCCACAGGTGAGGGTGTGGCAGATAGGCTGCCAGACTCAGAAGCTGGAGGAGGCTCTGAAGGAGCACAAGTCTTCTGTGTCCTGTATCAGGGTGAAGAAGAACAACGAGGAGTGTGTCACTGCCAGCACTGATGGGACATGCATCATTTGGGACCTTGTGTAAGTACCTGGGATGGGTAGGGAAGGTAGCACAAGACTTAACAAAAACCCAAACATTGCCAGCATTCTACTGAACGCAAGCTAAGATCCCAAGGAGCTTTTATTAGTCTCTTTTCTCATCACTGCGACAAAATAGTTCAGAAAAGCAACTTAAGGAATAAAGGGTTTATTTTGGCTCATGATTTGAAAATATGGCCCATGTGGTAGGGAGAGATGGTAGCAGGAGTCTCAAGAGGCTGTTGGTCATATTGTATCTGCCTGCAGTTAGGAGGGAGACAAATGCTTGTGTGACACTTGGGTTGCCTTCTCCCTTAAGGTTTTTTTTTTTTTGGGGGGGGGCGGGACTTTATTTTTATTTCACATGTATGAGTGTTTTGGCTGCCTATGTGTCTATGAACCAGATGCATGCCTGGTCCCTGCAGAGGTCAGAAGAGGGCATCAGATCCCCTGCAGCTGGAGTTATAGATGGCTGTGAGCAACCATGTGGGTGCTAGGAAGTGCACCTTGTTTTCCTGGTCTTCTGGAAGAGCAGCCAGTGCCCTTAACCACTGAGTCATAGCTCTAGTCACACCCTCTCCTTCTTATCCAGTCAAGGATCCCAGTTAAAGGAATAGTGTGTCCAGGTGGCCTTTCCTACCCAATTGTCCCTGCCTGGAAACATTCTTACCGATGTGCCCAAATGTGTATCTCCTAGGTGACCACTAAATCCAGGCAAATTGACAGTGAAGATTAACCATCACAGCAGTAAAAGGTTCTGAGAAGACCTCGGTCTCCTTGGCTGGCCAAGGGTTATAGATTCCAATAGGGAAAATATGGTCTCCAGGAAGAACTAAATACCAGACCTTTCTGGGGCAGACAGGGAAGTAGTTTTCCCGATATATGTGGTGACGCATGACTTAATGTGAATCCACTCAACCTAAATGTTGCAAATTAACAAGGAAAGTTACAGGGCAAGACATTGTTCTTGTCACCCTGCTGGGTCATGAGCCTGCCCCAGGGAGGGAGCCTTGGGAGGGCCGTCGTCCGCTGGCCACATTCCCAGGGACTGCTTACACTGTAAGTCACAGACCCAAAGATGGCAATGCCAAACTAGCCCCAAACATGTGAACTTTCCCATAGGAGCCATCAGAGAATTTTCAAAGATGATTTTTAAATTTTTTTGGCTGTCGATTTTTCCCCCCATGTTTTTATTTTGGAACCAAACCCTTTCCCTCAATCTTCCTCCAACCCACTACTCCCCCTACCACCCCTGGGATGCACAGCCTTTGAATAACTGCCTAAAGAGGCTGAACTAAGTACAGAGGGGCAAAGGGGAGCAGCTGGTCAAAGACTACACCCCTCCTTTTTTGAGATGGGGTACCATTATGCTGTCCAGGCTGGTGGCTGTGAGTGAAGGTGTTTGTCACCATGCCCTGCTAAACTGCTCCTGCTGGGAGAGAGGGAATAGAGGACTGAAGGCAAAAGCAGAGCATACAGTCTAGGCGGTAGAGTCTAAGCGCACAGACCTGACTGCTGCACACCTAGAATCTCAGCACTTGGGAAGCAGGAGGATCCCTTGGGCTTGCTGTAGCCGAACCAGTGGCTCTAAAGTGGAGAGCGATTGAGGAAGACAACCAGTGTCAACTTCTGGCCTCCACCTGCATTCACATACACACACACACACACACACACACACACACACACGGGAACAAAGCAAAACAAAACAAAAAGCAAAGCAAGCAGGTTTTCTAGATGGGCCTGACTCCAACTTGGCTCTCTCCACTCACTGGGAGATTCCCATCCCCCCTCTCTCTTTTGTCTGAGACAGGGTCTCACTATGTAGCCCTGGCTGTCCTGGATACCTCTGCTCCTCCCACCCCCCCACCCCCCAAGTGCTCTATATGTAGTTTCATTGAATAGATTTAGATGGCATCTGTGTTTCTTCATGTCTTATAAGTTCCCATGTGGAGTTACTGATTCAAGGCCTGTGCCCACAGACATGTGACCTCCGCCCTGGGAAACTGTGTACCAAGAAGGGGTATCTGAGTTTATTTCAGTGGCTGGTTTGTGACCATCTCAAATCTTTAACATCTTCCTTTTATGCAGCAGGAATATTTAATTTGTGCCAAAAGTCTTTAAAATTCCTTAGCTCAAATTCTGTGTTTGAAAGCTTCCAGTATAAGAAGAAATTGCAGAGGGTGCATTTCAGCCAGGAGCTTGGGCCGTGAGACAGCCACCAGCACACTAGCTGCAGAAGAAGCAATACAGCCACGCTTCTTGGACAGGCTTAGCATCCTAATCTGAAATCCCCAAGTCCTCCGAAACCTTTTCTTCTTCCTTCCTTCTTTCCTTCATTTCTTTCTTTTCTTTTTATGTATCACCATGTTAATACTGACAAAAAGTTTCAGAGTTGAGGCCATTTTAGAGTTCCAATTTTCAGATTAGGGATGTTTAAGTAGAAAAGTCTATGCATATTCCTGAATCCACCAAAGTCTAAAATACACTGTTTTTCTATGGCGTCTAAGGCAGGGGTTCTCAAACTTGTGTGCAGGTAACAATCAGTGGAATGGCTGGTTTCTGCTACAGATCTCTGGGCCTCCATCCCAACCCAGATCGCTAGGGATGGGCCCAATAATATCCTTTTGAAACAAGTTTTCCCCATCCTTTGCCACTCAGTTTCCAGAGACTACCACGTGACTCCAATAGTGGCCTTGAGAGTCAAGGTTATTGCATGAGAGATAGTGGATTGGATCTGAATCAGTACCTTCTCCATCCTTCTCTCTGAAACTAACTCTTGCTCTAGTTTCATGCCATGTCTTTAGGAAGGGGTATCACCTCTTGCCTACGTCTTTTTACGATTGCTGACAGATGTGGTGGGAGGAGACATAAGTACAGGGCAAAGCAGCCAGAAGTCTATTTTAAAAAAATTTTTTTTTTTTAAATTACATGTGTGTACATGTTTAGCCGAAAGAGGGCATCAGATTTCTTGGAATAGATTTATAGGCAGTTGTGAGTGGCCTGATACCAATTCTGGGGATCAAACTTGGGTCCCCTGCAAGAGCAGTACATGATCTTAACTGAACCATCTCTCCAGCTCTGCAGACATCTATTTTGACAAAACAAAAATGAAAACGAAACAAAACAAAATAAAAAACCAAAACAAACAGACAAAAAACCCCACCAAACCCAAGTGCTATTGTTTGATCAGCATGAGAAGTTAGAGAAAAACCAACCCCTTCCAAGCTTGTCCAAAGGCACACTGCGTAATAAGTAAGGTTTTTTTAGGGGAGGCAAAGTCAGATTCCAGAACATTTGAATTTACTTCCAGGCGACTTAGAAGGAATCAGATGATCCTGGCCAACACCCTATTCCAGTGTGTTTGTTACCACCCGGAAGAATTCCAGATCATCACCAGCGGCACAGACAGGAAGGTAGGCGCAGGGGGCTCTCCGCAGCCTAGCGTTTCCTGTCTGCAGATAAATGCTTGGAAATTGCTTGGGGTGAGGTTTGGGGGGGAACTGCATCTTTACAAAATGTTGTTTTCAACATGCCTAGGGCTTTTTTTTTTTTTTTTAGGTCATTATGTCCTAAAAAGTATAACAGCCATTCACATAGTGTTTGCATGATGTGATACAGTTTTCTAAGCAATCTAGAGACGATTTATTAAGGTACACAGATGGAGGACGTGCATAAGTTAGATGCAAATAGTATGCAAGCATGTGGGCATTTTGGCCCCCATGGGTGATTCTCTGGCCCTATACAGAGGAAAGTATCCCCTTTTCAACAACTGTCTCTTCTTGCTCCCTACTTGATTTCTCTTCCCAGGCAGGGGCCAAGGGTAGGTTTTCAGGTTCTTTAAACCTACCCTCTGGAGTACGTTGCTCGTTTAGGTCCAGAAAGGCAAGTTGTAGTTTGGCTTTGGCGGTGGATAAAGATGGGAGGCACAAGGGGTTGGTTAGTGGGGGTGGAGCAAGATGAAATCAGTCCAGTCACTGGACAGGTGGGGGTGGGAGTGGGGGTGGGGTGGGGATGGGGCGAGTCGAGGGTGAGTGACTCAGCAGAGTCCAGTCTCCAGAGCTCTCATTCGCCATCCTCCAGAAAGAACTTTCCTTCCCACTGGACCTGCAGCTTGGCCCTCCTCTTCAGATCACAGGAGCTCTTTATTTTACATGTGGCAGCAGACTCAATCTGCTTCGCCTTATCAAAAATCTCAGCCACAACCCAGGTTTATCAAATATCAACATCTCTTTTAAATAGCATGCAAATTTCAAAACCAATACTAAAAATAATAAAATGGTTCCTCTACCCCCTCACCATGGCCTATTTATATTTCCAACTGGTCCTCTCCCTTGGTGTATTTTTGCTACTTTCTATATAAAGTGGAGGCATCTTTTGTTAGCATGTGTGTGGATGATTCCACTGCACTGATTCCTGTCTAACTCCTCTCTCCTACATTCCAGATTGCTTACTGGGAAGTATTTGATGGTTCAGTAATCAGAGAGTTGGAAGGTTCCTTGTCTGGGTCCATCAACGGTATGGATATCACTCAGGAAGGAGGACACTTTGTTACAGGTTAGCCCTGGATAAGATAAGTAAACCACCGTTGTCTTATTTGGAGCACAAGGAACCCTTAGGTAGGGGGCAGTCAGAAGAGCTAGTAGAGGGTCTCAAGGATACCTTGGTTACATTAGGCCCAGAACAGTCACCACGAAAGCTGGAGAGGTCCAAAAGTCACATTTCAATGAAGACATATGTGCAGGGCACAGAGAAAAGGCAGGCTTTACAAGGCTATGTTTGCTCTTTGGGGGCAGAAATGAGGTTTTAAATATCCAGAGCCTTCTACCTGCTTCTCTATGTATTTTTTGGGTTGTTTTTATTGTTTTTGTTTTGAGATAGGGTCTTACTATATGTAGCTCAGGCTGGCCTTGAATTAGTGATCCTCCTGCCTCAGGCTCCTGAGTGCTAGGATAATAAGTAGACTACTTGCTTGCTTTTTCACTTAGCTCTTACCCAGCAGTATGCTTTGTTTGTTTGTTGTTGAATTCAGTGATGTCTAGGGGTATTTACCACAGGTCATGGCCACTGGAACAGCATTAATACAATTTCCTGACAGGCTCTTTGATTCTCCAGGACATTTGTAAGTGCTTCAAGTAAATCTAAGTTCCATAAACACATTGACTTAAAAAAAAAAAAAAGATACGGCACATGCCTTTGATCCCAGCACTCAGGAGGCAGAGGCAGGGGGATCTCTGTGAGTTAGAGGCCAGCCTGGTCTGCAAAGCAAGTTCCAGGACAGCCAGGGACATTACACAGAGATGGAATGTAATATATTACCTTACCTGTAATACATTTACCTGCCTCCAAAAAATAAAAAATAAAAAGATATCAAACTACATACACCTCTACAATATGCCTACACCTCTACATTTGTTAACAGTGGAAGGAGATAAAATTCTGGTGTGTTTAGTGGTTTATCCTGGGTGGTACTTTCCTTTCCACTCTAAATTTACTAGAACATACATAGATTTTTTTTTTTAGATCAAAAAAAGCTTTACATAAATATGAATTTTTCTTCCTTCAAGTTGGCACATGGGGCACTGTGTTGAAAATGAAGCAGTTCCGTGAGGCCAGGGCTGTTTAGGAGTCCCTGTCAGCAATGCCATGCAATTGTTTTTTAGGTGGACATGACCATCTGGTCAAAGTCTGGGACTACAACGAGGGTGAAGTGACTCACGTCGGGGTGGGGCACAGCGGCAACATCTTGGGCATGCGGATAAGTCCAGGAAACCAGTACATCATCAGCGTGAGCGCAGATGGAGCCATCTTGAGATGGAAATACCCATTTGCTTCATGAAGCTCTCTAGATCTCCCCAGCTTCCACCCTGTATGGAGCACAGTCCTGCCCAGGACCGAGTTTGGATAACTCCAGACTCGGTTTTGATTTCTCACACCTATTTTTGTTCTATAGTCAAAATACTTTATCTTAAAGTTACTTGTTTCCTTTATACAATATGCTAACACTATCTTAAATTGTATGTTGAAATTGAAATACGCTAAAGAAAAAGTTTATCCAGTATATATGTCTACATATACATATATACATATATGAGTTCTTTCATATTATTAATAAACTTGAAGGTGCTGTCCTCTGACCATGATCTCTTTCCTGTGTCTCACAAAATCCAAATCCACAGGCATTCTTTCTGATCTGTTCCCAGAGAGGGATGCCATTTCCTTATAAAAATAAGATGAGGAGAGATTATCTATGTGTGGTGGTGAGGGTGGGACCAGGTCTCACACACAGGGCTATCCCCCAAGCCCAAGCTCACCCTTTAAATGATCAGTTCATTGGTGAAGTGGTCTGAGCAGTCAGGTTTGAACCCCAGGTCTTTATGCAGGTGTCTTAGTTAACTCTTTTGTATATCTTGTGTCCACATACCTGACGGCTACAACCTAAAGAGTAATGACTCATTCGGACTCATGGCTGCACACAGGGTTTGAACCGTGGAGGCTTTGCCCCAGACATTTGAGGAAAACCTCATGGTGAGGCATACATACTCAGTCACTGAAGACAGGAAGGAGAGAGGAATGCAGGGGGCTCTCCTTACGCATTTTATTCCCTCCAGGCCCCTAGGCCATGTAATGGTGCCACTCATATTTAGACTGAGTCTTTACCAACTTATTAATCCTCTCAAGACTCACCCTTACAGTCTCATCCGGAGGTATGCTTCAATCTCAAGCTCATTTTTAAAATATTTATTTATTTGTGTGTGTCCATGCTACAGCACACATATAAAAGACCAAAGACAATCGGGGGCAGTCAGTTCTCTCTTTGCATCTGTGGTTTACAAGAAATCAAACTCAGGTTGTCAGGTTTGGTAGCCTCCAGCACCTTTACCTGCTTCTTTATTATATCCCAAAGACTGTCTGAGATAAACCTTTTTTTTTTTTTTTTTAAATGCATGTATCATATGTACACCTGCGCTCCAGAAGGGGGCATCAGATCCCTTTCTAGAGGGTTGTGAGCCACCATGTGGTTGCTGGGACTTGAACGCAGGACCTCTGGAAGAACAGCCAGTGCTCTTAACTGCTGAGCCATCTCTCCAGCCCTGCTCCCCCACCGGGTGATTCTTAATGTGATCGAATTGACTATCAAAAGTGAGCCTTTACTGCAAGCTCATAAAACAATTTCAGCTCCAGTTTTCGACTTTGCCAAGTGAGAATAGATTTCTGCTTGGACATTTATTGTGAGTTGTAAGACACACACCCAGGATTCCAGTACTCAGGAGGCTAATGTTGAGAAGGAGAGTTCCAGACAAACCTGAGCTACACAAGTGTGATACACTCCCTCCCTTCTCACCAAGTCCCTAGCAAAACAAAAACAACAAAACCCCTAAACTGTTACCAAACAAAAACTCCCTGCCAGTTACTGGGGATCTTGACATAATCTCAAAGGTGAAATACAGGAGATGATTTATCAGAGTCTGCCATGGTCACGGCATCTTCAGTACATCAGGGTGATGAAATGAGCCTTATAAATTAATCAACGAGGTGGGTATCTTTCCCAAGAAGGTAAATGGTAGCTTTCTACATTTCAAGTCTCCTCATTACAGTTTCTTCTTTCTCCTTAACTTATGCAGCTTTCTGGCACCAGGTAACTGCTGCAAACCTATGTGAAGATCGAGGATACTTAATAAATGATGACCACTTATTTATTAAATATCAAGTCACATTTTTGGGTTCTGATGTAATTCTGACTCCAGAAAGCTGCTGATCTCCTTTTTGAGCTACAAACTGATGAGAAATTCATTTTGCAAGACTTTGCCTGATTAATTATAAACCTGACAGTTAAGGCATAAAAGGAGCAGAGGGAGGCCTCTAGGGTTACCTAGGGAATCAAGGGCGGGGCAGGGCCAAAGTAATTCTGATTGAGTAAGGATACAGCCAGGATTTTGCATGGAGGAGTGAAGCAGCAATCGAGTAGGGGGTGAGCCTGAGAACCTGAAAACTTCCTGCCAAGCAAATACTGGGGTTGTAAAGAGCCTCAACTCTGCAGTGCACCCAGGGAGGGTGGAATTCCGGTTTCTCTCATTTCGTAGCCTCAACTTCCAAAAATATGAGGAATTAGAAATTTGTTGACTGTCATCCAATGATCTCTCTAATTTGGTAATTGGAGAAATAAGTCCAATACTGTACAATCCATATATACTTTCTGCTTGTTTGTATGTGACAGTGTCTTGCTGTATACCACATAATGGTCTTGAAATCATGCTTCTCCTACCTCAGCCTCTCTATTAGCAGTATTGTTTATTTAATGATTTTACACTATACTATTTTTAGTATTGCTGTAGACAAGCATCTACATAAGACTGTTAAATTGATTGTTGCTTTATATCAAACAACTTTTATTTGGTTTTGGTTTTCGTTTTTTCGAGACAGGGTTTCTCTGTGTAGCCTTGGCTGTCCTGGAACTCACTCTGTAGACCAGGCTGGCCTTGAACTCAGAAATCCACCTGCCTCTGCCTCCCAAGTGCGGGCGTGCGCCACCACACCCGGCTTCAAACAACTTTTATAATACTAACTTTTATTATAATATTTTATATATTTTAAAGAATATGACATAAAAAGGTATTGTAGGTATTTAAGGGGGGACTCTGGGAGGAGTTGGGGTACAAAAGGGAAACAAGAATGTGATTTAATTCTATTTACTTAAAATATGTTTTTAAATGTTAACAAATTCAGATAAATTCAAATCATGTATCTTTTCTCATCATAATGCAATAAAACATTAAAAAAAAAGAAGAAGAAAACCAGGACGATCAAGTCTCCCAAGTTTTTGGAAAATGAATGTAACCTATTGTGTTATTAAAAAAAAAAAAAAAAAACAGCAAGAAAAAGAAGACAAACTTCCAACCCACTATCACTCCCACTCCTAGTTCAGTTCCTAGGGTGACCGGTGTAGGCAAAGGCTGCAAGGAGGTGGCGCCACCTGACCGCACACACCTGAGCCTGGGCTCCTCACCAGCACAGTTGCCAGCGCGCGCCTCTCAGGACACCTGGGCAAGAAGAGGGGCACGGCCCACCGGTCACTTTTCTTAGTCTTCACCTGGCTTCCACGATCAGAAACTTAGCCAGAGCCAGGGCTTTCCTTCCCTGGGCGCTTCTGAAGGTTCCATCCCCGGGTAATCAACGCAGTTTAGGGATGGGCGGGGAAGGAGAGCCGCGGTGAAAGGCCTGTTCCAAGGCGGGAAGGAAGGGCGGGGAAGTCCACTAGGCGGGCTCCGGGGAGTGCATTCCCAGCCCGAGCCGCGGGGGCGGGAGCCCGGCGGCGAGCGCTGCCCTAGGGCCGGATTCCCGCGCGGGGCGTGGCGTTGCGGCCCCGCCCCTGGCTCCGCCCTCGCCCGGTGTCCGCACACCTGGTTCTCAGGTAGCCGGCGCCCTGCGCCTCCGGGAGGCGGTGAGGACGGAGGAGCTGCCCGCCCGCCTCGGGTCCCGGGAGCTGAGCTCCCGGACCACGGTGCGTGGCCAGCATGGATCCGGGCGTGGGGGACGCACTGGGAGAGGGGCCGCCCGCGCCCCGGCCCCGCCGCCGCCGTTCCCTGCGCCGCCTGCTTAACCGCTTCCTGCTAGCTCTGGGCAGCCGCTCCGGCTCGGGGCACTCGCCGCCCCGGCCCCCGGCCCAGCCCAGCCCCTATGATGGCGACGGAGAAGGGGGCTTTGCCTGTACCCCGGGACCGGGACCAGCCGCTGCCGGGAGCCCAGGGCCAGATCCTCCTCTGGGATCCCAATCCCAGATATCTTCGGGTGACGGGGCGCGTCCGCCCGGCGCTCAGGGCTTGAAGAACCATGGCAACACCTGTTTCATGAACGCGGTGGTGCAGTGTCTCAGCAACACCGACCTGCTGGCCGAGTTCCTAGCGCTAGGGCGCTACCGGGCGGCGCCGGGCCGCGCCGAGGTCACCGAGCAGCTGGCGGCGCTGGTGCGCGCGCTCTGGACGCGCGAATACACGCCCCAACTTTCCGCAGAGTTCAAGGTAGGCAGCGCCAGCCGCCCGCAGCCTCCTCCGACCCTTCTGGTTTCGGTTCTTGAAAAGCGTGTGAACCAACAGCCAAGCTGGGTTCTTGGGCGGGGAGGAGGGGGTAGGTCTTCGGTAGACACTACTTAACCAGCCCAGCCTTGGGTTACCCGCCTTTGTTTTGAGGTGACGTGTTACATTATCACTTGCAAATGATTTCTTTAGAAATTAGTTTCTCCCTGGTATTTTGAGCTGGGGTGGAGTGAGCTGGTAGCAGCCTTAAACGTGCCGAGCAGTTTTGTGGTTAAACGCCGTTGAAGGAGTGAGTGCGAGCTTGCTGGCCAGGATGAGTTAGAGCTTCGGATCTGGAAGGGTGTAGAGTGGGAAGTCGGTCCTTGAAGGCCAAGCTTGGGGAAGGAGGAGGTAGCTACCAGGCCAGATCTAGGAATAAACCAGGCAGAGTGAACAGTAAGTAGAAAAGGCATAGGCCTGAAGGTGATGCGTGTTGAAGGCAGGTGAAGGTCTTCAGATCATGTACGACCTTGGATGCAGTGGCTTTGGATTATTTAAGCCCGATGGGTGCTGAGAACCCGTGGGTCAGGTACTTACAAAAGTAGGGAGAGGGACTCGGTAAGAGTGCTCTAATAGAGATGGGGTCCTTTAATTCATATTAAGTCCTGACAGTATGTGAGCAGGAGATGGCATTTGTTATCTGCAAGATTACAGTCCCCTTGCTGGGGATGCTGCGGGGTCATGAGAAGGCGTTAAAGTACAAATGTGGAGTCCCAGTAGGATGAAAGTGTTCCAGATAATTGATGCACAGGGCTTGCATCCTGCTGCAAAACCGCAGCTCTGGGCAGAGAGCTGAAGCGCCCCACGGACTACTGATTGTTATTGAGTGGGGGGGGGGGGGAGCGGTGAATTCGACTGTCGGTGTTCATTCCACAAACATACGTGGTTCTTAAGTTTCAGCCTGAGAAAGAAGTCTTTGTCCTGTTACCCTCAAGGATACTAACCACTGCCTTCCTCTCCGACCTCTGTTCCTCAAGAAGCACAGTAGTCACACAGATGTCGTTGTTATCACTTTTGGGCCACATTTGCTTTTCAAATATGATAGTCAATGTAGTATAGTGGCCAAGAGCAAGGTCTTGTGGGCAGTGACTCAGTGCTTGACAGAACACTTATCATGCAAGCCTGGAGGATATCAGCTCTGTCTCCAGAACCCAGATAAAAAGGAAAAAAGCCAGATGACCCATTGCAAGCCTGTATCTTCACTGTGAGCCTGTAATCCCAGTGTAAGCTTGTATACAGTTCCAGCCCTGGGGAGATGGAGGCAGGTGGATCCCCTAGGCTTGCTGTAAGAACGATCTAGCCCATTTTTGAGCTTCTAGATTCAGTGACAGATTCTGTCTGAAGAACATACATGGCTGGTGTACATACAGAAAGAGCAAGGTCTCTGGGGCTCTATGATTTTTATGCAGATTAATCCTTTCTTGTCTGTAAAGTGGAAGTATATGGCAGTTACTTCATTATAGAGTAGTGTTATGTGGGTTATATAGAGAGCACTGAGAACATGCCTGGCTCCCGGGAAGTGGTTATTCTAGAATTACACATCTTTTTTTGCAGAGAGACCTAGAAGAGGAAGGGAGGCAATCGTTGGGTAAACTTCCTTTTACCAGATATATTCCCACCCAGTTACTACAGCAGCGAGAGTGGCAAGTAGCTTGGAAGAGACTGAAGTTCATAGTCACTGCCAGTGACTCACCAGGATTTCCTCTCTTTTGCTATCTGAATCCCCAGGGCCTGGGAGCTCCCAGTGCCTTGGGGAATTGAAAGATAACCAAGTTGTTAATGAGGGAGATGTAATCTG
Source organism: Montemys delectorum (assembly GCA_019843815.1). Taxonomy (NCBI): domain Eukaryota; kingdom Metazoa; phylum Chordata; class Mammalia; order Rodentia; family Muridae; genus Montemys; species Montemys delectorum. Next base: position 55,266 of record JADRCD010198804.1, on the reverse strand, counting down.
GGGTTTTCCTGGGACTTTGAGGTGGCCAAACTGGGATGGTGGAATGGATTTTAGAATCCCGGATTTTAAATATTAGGGTTGGCAATCTAGGTGGGCGTTGCTTTCTTTTACAGATATTAAAACCTTCATCCAGTCAATGAGAGTTTATTGAACATGGAGATATTCTGTTGGGAACACGGACTGTGTGATGAGTGATGGGTAAAAGCCAGATTTTGGGACCGAATGACAACTCCGAATCTAGATCCAGGAACTGCTGCTCCCCGGGGGTTCACTGTCTAGAGGAGAAATGGACAGGGCAACACAGTGGTCATGTAGTCCCTCAGAACTGACATCCAGATGGAAAGGGAGCACACAAGGAGCTGTGACAGTTGTGGCAGGAAGATAGGACTTGTGTGGAGGAGCAGGGCAGCCCTCCCTGTTGAGAACCATGAGTTGGGTTGTGAAAGGTGAAGTGTCAACTAAGGACATGGGAGATGGGATATGGCAGCTCCAGGCCAAGGGGAGGGATGGAGCAGGGGTAGAACTCAGACCAAGAATCCTTTTGCCAAATTCATTGATGAAAGCTCATGGAGCTGGGGAGGAGAGTGGAGAATTAGAGATTTGACCTTGTTAAGGAAATTGTCTTTAAAGATGATTAGCTAGCTCTGGGCTAGGAAGGGTCCAGCAGGCTGGGCTTTGACCCCACCCCCACAAATAGAATAGATTTGCAGTGTTCTCCCTTTTTTCCCACACATAGTAGGACCAATTTTCATTTTAGTAGAAAATAGATTAAATGCACTTTCATTTTTGGTGGGGAGGGGTTCAAAACAGAGTTTCTCTGTGTAGCCCTGGCTGTCCTGGAGCTCTGTAGACCAGATCGGCCTCAAACTCACAGAGATCCACCTGCCTCTGACTCCCAAGCACAAAGACCTGTGCCCCCACTGCTTGGCTAGGTAAATACATTAAATCCTCTCATCCACAATTTTTGCTTTTCTAATGATATAGTTAAATATGTTTATTGCAAAAAATTTAAAAAGTGTAAGAAAAATCTATAACTCCCGAGAGATAAACCATTTTAAACTTATTGGTTGTAAACAACTAGAAATTCTAGTTCTGTGTTCTGTTTGTTTGCTTTTGAGCTAGGGCTGTGTAACCTAGCCAGCCTGGAACATACTATGTATTCCAGACTGGCCTTGAACTCATATCTGCCTGCCTGCGCACCCAAAGGCTAGGGTTAACAGTGCACACCCCTTTATATCCTACTATAGCCTTCTTTCTTTTTAGTCATGTAAGTATTATTACAAGGCCTCTTGGCATTAGACTACACACAGAAATTGACATTTAATGTCTGACTATATCATCAAATGGACCAATCCGTCATAGAGAGAATGATACACTATGGAGTTTTCCAGTTAGCACACTGTAAGGACGTTTCCCATATTTTTTTTCACTTATTTAAACATTCTGTTTCTTCCCTTTTATGTAAATGGGTGCCTTGCCCATATATGTCTGTGCACCACATGGCACCAAAGAGGGCCTTGGGTCCCCGAGAATGGAGGTGGGGATGGTTGTGAGCCACCATGTGGGTGCTGGGAGTCAAACCTGAACCCTTCGAAAGAGTCAGTGCTCTTAACCATGTGAGCCCTCTCCAGCCCCAGTTTCCCTGTATTTAAATCATTGTTCTTGGCTCTGATGATTACCAAATATCCAATTCTATGAGGGGAACCATGCTCTCAAAATAAAAGGAATGAATGTTTTAAGAACTTTCTAGTTTTACGTTTCAAACAGGTCTTTCTGGGGTGGGAGTTCTAGAGTGAAGTGCATCCATTTCAAGGGTGGGATTTAGTGAGGTTTATCAGGTGCATGTACCTGGACAAACATCTCCTCATTTTAAATGTTTACCCTTTCTTTCCTTTTTCTTTAGTTTTTGAGACAGGGTCTCACTATGTAGTCTTGGCTGGCCTAGAACTCAGAGAACTGGTCTGCCTCTGCCTCCTGAGTGCTGAGAGTAAACGTGTATGTCTGTTGACCTAGCACCTTCTTTTCCTTCTAAATCAACGTCACTGGGTGTTGTTGTTGTTGTTGTTGTTGTTATCATCATTATTATTTTGTTTTGTTTTGAGACAGGGATTCTCTGTGTAGTCCTGGCTATCCTGGAGCTAGCTCTATAGACCAGGCTGGCCTCCAGCTCACAGAAATCTGCCTGCCCCTGCCTTCTGAGTACAGGGAAGTACCACCACACCCCATAGTTATTATTATTTTTACTTACAATCTACATCAGTGATTTCTTTCCACATGGTAATGCCAGGTTTCAGATACACATTTAAGAGATCTCCCAGAGGAGACTGGATGTTGTCTCACTAGTCCACTTGCCCCAGCTTTATGAAGTTTATAATTGACAAGAAAATTCTCTGTGCCATAGTATATAAAATGCTTTGCGGTATGTATACAGGGTAAGATGTTTAATTCTGAATAATTACATAGTTACCAATATCGTACACTTAACCCTTTTTAGAGATGAGAACACGCAAGATCAATTCCTTTTGCAGCCCAAGTCTCTAGGACAGTGGTTCTCAGTCTGTGGGTCGAGACCCTTTCACAGGGGTCACCTAGGAAGAATCAGATATCTATATTAAGATTGGTATGCCAGGCAGTGGTGGCGCATGCCTTTAATCTCAGCACTTGGGAGGCAGAGGCAGGTGGATTTCTGAGTTCAAGGTCAGCCTGGTCTACAGAGTGAGTTCCAGGATAGCTAGGGCTATACAGAGAAACTCTGTCTCGAAGGGGGGGAAAAAAAAAGATTGGTAAAAAGTATCTAGATTACAGTTATTAAGTAACAATAAAAATGATTTTATGGTTGGAGGTCACCACAACATGAAGAACTGTGTGTGTCAAAGGGTGGGGGCATCAGGCAGGTTGAGAACAGCTGCTCTAGAACTCATTATTGTTGTAGGGACCAGGCTTTGTAAAGGCCATTTCTGAGTTACTCACTTGTTGGAAAAACCTTTTCCATTAGAAGTGAGGTGGAAGTGCTTCCGGTGTTTCTTGTCTATTCTTGGAACCGTGTCCTCCATTGTTTGTGTATCCCGTCTGCTTTGTTCTTAAGGTTCTGTTTGCTTGCCTGTGTTGTCTTAGTCTTTACAAATATTTTATACAAATTGTTTCTTTTCTCGTATCCCAATGCTAGAAGCCTTAGATTTTGTTCACGTCATGCCTTTTTGCCAAAATCAAGTGGCTTTATTTATTTATTTATTTATTTTTTGCTGAGTCTTATTGTGCAGCTCTGGCTGGTCTGGACTCAGGGTCTTCCTGTCTCTGTCTCCTCCTTGCTGGGATTGCAGACGTGCACCATCATGCCCAGATACACCATACTTTTTGATATGTATTCTATTTTATAGTCTTCTAGCTTCTCTATAGTTATAATAAGGGTTTCAGCCATCTGGAATTTCTCTTGGCTTATGTGCTTAAAATCAAATTTAGATAGACAATGACACAGTAGAGGCATTCCTTTTATTTATTTCAACTTTTTAATTTTCCTATTTTTTTTATTGATTTGTTGGAGAGAGATCTCAAATATCCCAGGCTGTTCTCCAGCTCACTAAGTGGACAATGACCTTGAACTTCTGATGTTCCTGTAGAGGCGTCCCTTTCTTGAAACAGAGATTCACTCTTTGTTTTCTTTTTGGTGGTGCTAAGGATTGAAGTCAGGGCCTCTCCCACACTAGAGAAGGCTTTACTACTGAACTATAGCTCCAGTTTCTTCACTTTTGTTTTGATAGTTGTGGATAAAACAGCAGGAAGAGAAGTGGAAATGGTAAAAACTGTTGGGCAGAATAAAAAGTATGGCTAGAAGTATTAAATAACTACAAATTAGAAGAAATATGTTGAAAATCAGTGTTTAGGAGAGAAGACACACTCACATACACATACTCACATATACATACATACATACATACATACATACACACATACACACATGTACTGGCTAGTTTTGTGTGACAACTTGACACAGGTTGGAGTTATCACAGAGAAGGGAGCTTCAGTTGGGGAAGTGCCTCCATGAGATCCAGCTGTGGGGCATTTTTTCAATTATTGATCAAGGGGGTAGGCCCCCTTGTGGGTGGTGCCATCCCTGGGCTGGAAGTCTTGGGTTCTTGGGAGAGCAGGCTGAGCAAGCCATGGGAAGCAAGCCAGTAAAGAACATCCCTCCATGGCCTCTGCGTCAGCTCCTGCTTCCTGACCTGCTTGAGTTCCAGTCCTGACTTCCTCTGGTGATCAACAGCAATATGGAAGTAAGCCAAATAAACCCTTTCCTCCCCAACTTGCTTCATGGTCATGATGTATATGCAGGAATAGAAACCCTGACTAAGACAATACACATATGCACTCTCTTACACACACTCACATAAACTCACATCAACACGCACATACTCTCTCAGACACATATACACACATACTCTCACATATACTCACATACACTCTCACACACTCACACTCACATTCTCTCTCACGCCCCCACACACTCACATACACACTTGACTATACATAAACTCACATACACACATACTTTCTCTCACACACATATACATACCTACTCTCACACACTCACATATATACACACACTCTGTCACACACCCATACACATGCTCTCTCACATAGACACTCATAAACTCACACATATACACACATACTCTTACACACTTACTTTCTCTCACACATACACACTCACTACTCACTTTATCTTTTTTTCATACACACACACACACACACACACACAAGCACGCATGCATGCATTCACACAGAAGGCTTAGCAATGTTGTGCTGTAGATAAATGTCCTAAATGTCACTGTTCAACTTTGATTATTTTAGCTCCAGTACAGCCTCATGATGCTGGCATTCAACCTTGGGCTTACACAGGGTAGGCAAGCTCTCCACATTTAGCCCCTAACCCCTTGATTTGTTTTTTTTTTTGTTTTGTTTTGTTTTGTTTTTTGGGGTTTTTTGTTTTGTTTTTGTTTTGGTTTTGGTTTTTAGAAAAAGATCTTGCTATATAGCAGAGGCTAGCCTGAAACTTAAGATCATTCTGCCTCAGCCTTCAGGGTACTGGGTACAGGTGTGGTTCTTGCTAATAATTTTGGTCCATAGAAATATTCTTGATTGTATCTCTCCTTGAGTTGCATTCTCCAAAGTGGAATTGCTATATATATGCAGAGAAACATTAATTTTTTAAAATTTGATTTTTATTTGTCATTAATTGTGTGTGTGGGGGGGTATGTACACCCATGCATGGGGGGATATGCATACCCATGTATGTAGATGCCAACCTTCCACAGCACTTGTATGGGATTAAAGGACAATTTGCAGGAGCTCTTCTTCCACTATGGGCTCTGGAGTTGAATGCTTGCTCAGGTTGCTGTGCTTGGCACCAAGAGCATTTACCTGCTAAGCATTTATCTGCTTTCTTGGGATTGTCAAATTCTTCATGAGGCTTTGGTTGTAAGGTAGCCAGGCTAAAAGCAAGGGACTTCACAATGATCTGAAGGGGACAGAATTCATATGGGAGCTAGACAAAAGTGCTAGTGTAGTCCATAGAAGTCAGAAAGTATGTGTGGGGCATCAGAGTGGCTTTTTACCTGGAGCTTTGAAACAGGGAGGAGGTAGACAGAATGGTGTAATCCTGGTGTTGGGGAGGTAGAGACAGGAAGATCAGAAGTTCAAGGTCATCCTTGACTACATAGTGAGTTTGAGGTCTGGTCTACAGGGCTATCGATCTTGGTGGGGCTGAGGAAGGAGGAAAGGAGAGGAAAGGGGAGAGAGATAGAGAGATAGACAGTGAAACAGACAGACAGACAGATAGAGAGTAGAGAAGATGTGAGTTTGGGACGTGAGCAGTGAAGGAATTTGAACTATTCTGTGCTGGTAGGAGAAGGAAGGCTTTGCTCCATTAGCTGGGCTGCAGGGAGATTGGTCTGATTTATTATGTTATGTACCCAGAGGGCCAGGGAGGAAAGGGCGTGGTACCTACTTAGATATCGGCTGATCTCATCTAGGTGAGCAGAAGTCTTAGAACTCAACAGTGTAGGTTGATAATTTGTGGTAGGGAAGAAGCAGAGGCATTTGTGGGGCGTGGGGGGCGGGGTGGGGTAAATTCAATCCTAGGCTGCTCCTGGGAGGGAGCTTCTGAGAGATGACATCCGTGCTAAAACAAAGGGTGGGGTTTTAGAGATTTGAAATTGGGGGGCTGGCTACAAAAACCCTTAGGGGAAGACCCTAAAGAGAGTAATCAGAATGAAGACCCACAGCCAGCATTTTGAGGAAGGAGCTACATACATTGTACTTTAGGAAGTCAATCTTGCTCTCAGTGTGGTAGTTACCAAAGAGTGGAAGCCTTGAAAGTCAATGCAGTCAGCTGAGGAAAGTGGCATAGGAAGGGTGTTTTCCTGTGAGGTGACTTTGAGAGAGAGTTTGGAAGGAGAATGATGGAGCAAAGGTCAGTGGTGCATGGGATCCCAGTGATCAAAGGGCAAGACTTCAGGAAGGACCAGTGGTGGACACTAGGAAGGTATTTAGCAAAGGGTCTGAGAGATAGCTTAGTAAAGTGCTTGCCTTGTGAGTATGAAGACCTGAGTTTAGATATCCAGCACACACACACACACACACACATATGCGCTCGCAGGTACACGCACACACACCCTTCCAATACAGATACATTGTTCTGCAGAGATAGCCTCATGGATTTTCAGGGTCTGGAGCGCCTTCTATTCAGAGAACCTATGTACTCCCAGCTTGGGGCAAGAAAACCTATTCCTACCCATGCTATCATCTCAGGTCAAGGCTGAGTGATGACCACTTGGGAGCATGATGCTTATAGATCTTCATTTGTTTGTATCAAGGCCCAAGATGACTTTTGTCTTTGTTTCCTTTCAGAATGCTGTTTCTAAGTATGGCTCCCAGTTCCAAGGCAATTCCCAACATGATGCCCTGGAATTCCTGCTCTGGCTTCTGGATCGTGTCCACGAGGACTTGGAGGGCTCAGCTCACGGGCTGGTATCTGAGCAGGTTAGTCACTCTCTAATCTGCGTGTGTGTTGATCTTCCTTTTCCCTTGGGTGTTTACTCATCTCCTTAGACTCCTGTATATTCCAGCTACTGTGTACACCTGCTGGGCTTGTTCTCTTCTTTTAGCTCTTGCTGCTTTTAGACAGATATTCCCTCCTATTGCAGTATTTCTTATCTTCCCTGATCCCAGTGATAACTGTAAATAGGATTCCATTATGGTTCATAATTTTAAAAACAGTTCTTTTTGTTTGTATGTATGTGTGCAGGTGCAAATGTGCATGTCAGGGTTCAATGCCAGGTGTCTTCCTAGATTTTTTTTATTTTATTTTTTTTTTAGACAGGCTCTTTTGATATTCCGGGAGCTTGCTGATTTGGCTAAACTGGCTGGGCAATAAGCCCTAGGGATGCTCTGCTCTCTCCTTCCTCTGTTTGGAGACTGCAGGTGCATACTGCCAAGCCTGGCTCCTACTTGGGAACTTGAATTCACATCCTTATGCTTGCATGGCTGGCACTTTTCAAATTGAGCCATACCCCTCCCCCCATCCTCAAAAACATTTTCCTTAAATTTTTCCTACCCTTTCAATACATTTGTCTTGGTGCCTGGAGCCACCATAGTCATTCTTTGTTATTTTTAGACAGTCCCAATTCAACCAACTTTACTATTGCTTTCTCGGTTAGTGTATCTCACAGAGCAAAGGTTTCTGTTTTTCTTAAGACATGGGTGGGTAATTTCTGATTTTGATAAACTGCCCCCCCCAAAACCTTTGGGACAAAGAAAGCATTGTAATGCTGTGGGTTTGCTTTTGTTGTTGTTGGCTTTGTTTTGTTTTGTTTAGATGGAGTCTTGCAATGAAACTCAGGCTGGAACTTGGGCCAGTCCTTCTAGATCACTCAGTGTCTGAAGTCTCTGCAGTGTTGGGGATTACTCCTTGTCATATAGTCCAAACTGGTTTTTTTAAGTCAAGCCCCCCCCCCCCCCCCCCCCCCCCCCCGTTTCAGCTTCCCTAAGTGCTGGAATGACAGTTGTCTGTCACCACACCCAGCTACACTATGATACTTTGTAAAAGTCATGGTTGATTGGCTCGTCAGCTATGTTCATTATAGCGTTCCTAAATAAAGGCCAATAATAGCCCTGCTTTACTATGATCTCTTTGTTGCTCACCGAAAAGTGAATGAAGTTACATTATGAGTGAGTCAAGTTATAGTCACTCGATCCTTAAATAGTGTGCATCTCTCACACCTTGGTAATTAGTCAGTCAGTAACATATTTTCGGCAGATCTCACAGGCATTCGGGCCTCCCTTTCAGGTCTGCTTCATCAGCTTCTTCTTTCTCTCCCTCCTTCATAGTACTGAACCTCACCCCTAGGCCTGATAGGCAACTGGTCTACCTTTGAGCTACATTCTCAGCCCTTCTGTTTTGTTTTCTATCTGGACACCTGATTCCCAGCCCTCTCATGAGTCCAGTAACAACAACAACAACAAAACAAACCCCTTGGGAAGCCAGATTGAATGGGGCATGTCTGTAATCCCAGTGCAAACTGTTAAGGGGGGCCAGTCGTGGGGCCTGAGACTTGTGTTAGTGGTTAAGAGTCAAGACTGCTCTACCAGCAGACAAGATAAGATTTTGGTCCCCTGTACCCACACAGGCAACTCATAAATGCCTGTAAATCCAGCTCCAAGGGATCTGTCTCCTCCTTATGGCCTCTGGCCACCTGCACATATGTGCATACATACACATACACACACAAACACAGTGGCATAACTAAAGTTAATCTTAAATAAAGGGGAATTAGTCGGGATTCTAGCCTAAGAGACTCTGGCTTGAAAGCCTATTTTTTTGATTTAAAAGCCATCACTCCAAATGACTGGAGGACATCAGTGAACAAAGCCAGTGGTCACCCCAACAAAGGTCCAGGTGAAGCCAGGTATGGTGAGGCACATCTTTAATCCCAGAGCCAGGTGGATCTCTGTGAGTTGAAGGCCAGCCTGATCTACCTATTGAATTTTAGGCTGATCAAGGCTACACAATGAGACCCTGTCTTAAAAAAAAAAAATCCCAGGATACTACACGCCAACATGGTAGTACTTCTGGATTGGGAGGGGATGGGTGATTTTACTTATATTTGTAGTCATTTTTCTATGAATCTTATTCATATCCTTTTATTTTTAATGTGATAGAAAGTTAACTTCCTCTGGCTTAAGGAAAGAGCATTTGTTGTTGTTTTATAACCTGCAAATCTGGTTGAAGCAGCTTTGGGTGGGACTGAATCCAAGATCCCAGGTGATGTCACCATATCTTTGACTCCATCTCTTCGTTCTCTTTCTGGCTCTGCCTCTGCATTGCTCATAGAGTCTCCAGAGGCTGGCACGCTAGAGCAAACCCTAATAGTCCTAGCACAGTTGGTCTGGTGTGCTCATTCCTAGGCATGTGGTCAGAAGAATACAGTAGCCTGATTGGACATCCCAGAGTCACATACCTGTGGGGAGAACATGGGCTAAGGAAGGCTTTTACAGAGTCGGAATTGATTGCTTGCTCAAAGAGTACATCACTGGGTAGATACATGTTGTCTAATTCTGTGCCTTCTGTAAATTCCAAGAACACATTTTGAAAAGTGAAATGTGTGTATGTTCACACACACACACACAGATGATACTATTTGCTAAATGTTCTGTATTATATATCTACTTTGACAATATTCATGACTTATTATTACCTGGTATATAGTTGACAGTAAGTAAATTTATTAGAATGCTTGTTTTATTTTAATATTTATAGTGATAACTCATTCTGTAGTTAGTGAGAACATAGGTTAGGGGTTTCCTGAGGTCATTCACTCTTTTGATAGAGTCTTTTGTAATTTAGACTGAATTTGAATTCACTCTCTAGTTGAGGGTGACCTTGAACACTTAATCCTCTTGTTTCAACCTTTCAAGTGCTGAGATTATGAAGTGTGCCCCATCATACCCCCTTGGGGTCATCATCTTCTACCTAGTGTAAGTAGGATTGAGTCTGGGTCCATGGATCTCAGATCCAGTGTTCCGAACTTCCTTTCTTGGAAGCTTCTTGTGTCTTCTCAGTTTCCTACCAGGGGAGGCGTCTCTACCCTCTGCTGCTGTATAAGCAAGGATTCATCCTGTTTTCCTCTCTCTTCTTCTTATATACCGGGAGTTCTTCCTTCCTGGGAAGTAGGTGGGGTAAATAACTGTGCTAGTCAGTTTTCTGTTACTGTAACCAGCTTATAAAGAGGAAAGGGGTAGTATGGCTTTTGCAGGTTTTAGTGTGTGGTCAAGTGTAGCTAATGTATTAGGGCTGTGGCAGAGTGTACCTCTTGGTGGGAGCGCATGGAGGAACAAGCTCTTTATCCCATCGTGGCTATGAAGGGGCTGGATTCCTACAGTTCCCTTCAAGGGCATGTCCACAGCGACCTAAGACTTCCCACTAGGCCAACTCTTAATAGTGAAAGCTTGGGACCACGCCTTACTTAACATATGGGCCTTGGAGGGATATTCCATACCCAGATTTCAGCAGCAGCCTTTGAAACTGCTTTTCAGTTTTCCTCTCTTATTTCTTTGGTAACAGGGAAATCTTTTGGCTTGAGGTCACAGAGAGGGTAAGCTATGTGTGTCCAAGTTACACAGCTAGTAAATGGGAGGAGACCCATACCCAAATAAGGAAATGCCACTTTCTATACCAGGATTTCTGAACCTCAACACTTCTGCCATCTGGGCCTGGATAATTTTTTCTGTGCCGGGATAACTTGTGTGGCATAGCATTAGCACTGTCTTTCTTACTAGGTGCCAGGGACAGTCCTGAGATGGACTAAGCCTGTTTGCAAACATTGGCAAATGTTCCCTGAGGTAGGGACCCAAATCACCCTCTAATTGAGATGCTTCTCTCTCAAATCTTTGTCCCCTATGAATATGTGTCTCCTTCAAACTGGTCTTTGAGACATTTGAGTTTTGTTTAGGTCATGAGGGCCTGCCAGTCATTCTTCATAACCTCAAGATACAGAAAAAGTGGCTATGACTGGAAGTCTTTCAACTAACTTCCTTCCTTCCTTCCTTCCTTCCTTCCTTCCTTCCTTCCTTCCTCCCTTCCTTCCTTCTCTCCTTTCCCCCTCCCTTCTCTCTCTCTTTCAGGCTTGGCATGAACCCCAGGTATTTGTGCTTGCTGGGCAGGTGTTCACCCCTCCAGTGACACCCCAGGCCCCCAGTTTCCAGTATTGTCCTCTATGGCATTCTCCACTCTGAAGCCAAGTCTCTTCAAAAAGGGAACAAGGTGATGTCATCTCCCCCTTTTCTGCCTTGCTCTGGTGGCTTCCTACCAAGCAGGAACTAAAGTCCTCCCTCACTGGCTCACTCAGCCTGATTCCAGATTCCTCTCCCCTTCAACTCTCTTTCCTCACCAGATAACCTTTCTGTCCCTCCATGTGGTAGCATAGCAGAGCATCCCACAAGGCAAGGTCTACTCAGTCACTCTGACCCAGCAACACCAGCAATGTCTTTCTCTCTGTCCTCCTGAAGTTGCTTTTTTGAAGGAGGGCTGTCTTGAGGCTGGGCTGTGTGTCTTGGAGGCAGCAGACAGAGCCTTGTGGTTATTTAGCAGGAAAACTTCATTTTCCCTTTCAGCAAAGAAAGCTCCTGCCCTCTGTGTACCTGGAGTGATTTCTTTTCCTTTGAAGTTATTTCTGTACTGAGGACATAGGAAAGCCATACAGCAAGATTCATTTGTAACTGGAATAGAAAACGTAAGGGCCGCTCTCTTTTCCATTACTTTAACAATTCTCAAATGCGTCCATCCTGCAAGGGCTGTATTTTCACTGCCCTCTGAACACCAACAGGTAAACAATCTTTTTGATAGTTTTCCAGAAATTTCGACTTTTGCAGAATAAAGGTGAAAATGAGTCTAGGGAGAGAAACAGCAGCCAATGTTAAGTACCTACTGTGTGCCGGGTAAGAGTCTTTCCTCTCTCCCACCCTCCCTCCGTCCTTTTTGAGACAGAGTTTCCTCCAGTAGCTTATCCTGGCCTCAGACTCACACTGTAGCCTAGGCTGGACTCAAATTCAAACTGTATCCCAAGGTAAGCTTTCAACCAGTAATCTTCCAGGTTTAGCCTCCCGAGTGCTGGGATTACAGATGTGAGCCTCTGTTTCTGGTGTGTATCTCACTTCCTGATTTTTTTCCATAGTTCCATGTTGAGGGGATGCTGTGTAAGCGTACAGGGAAGCTTTGAGAGGCATCAAGGTTCGGTTGCCTAGCAGACTGGACTCACGTTCCTCTGATCTCGTTAGTCCATGCTTTGTGAATGATTCCCTACTGCCTCTCTCCGTGTTTTGGTTAGGGTTTTCTTTCCACACTCCATCCCTTGGTGACCCCATCCACAGTCATGCCTAGTCTTAGTTTGTCATCTTTATATAGAAACCCTCTGTATCATTGTAAGTTCCTGCATGCAACTGGAAGTGCCCTAGGAGGGAATGTAGATGGCCAGCTGGGGAGAAGCACCAAGGATTAAATGGAACACTTGTCTAGAATTACACAGCTCTGAAAAAAAAGCCTCGGTGGCAAGAGCTGCTAGTTTTCTTGCCTAATTGTGATGGCTACAGTCAGTGTTTTTAAGCTTGATCACTGGCAGGACATCTTGGTGCAGTTTGGTCATGGACCTATCTCTTGGTAGGGAATTAAGCTTTTCCTGGGGAGACATAAACAAATGTCTCTTTACCCAAGATAAGGCTCCAATGACAGACCAAAGTGTCTGTTTTCATCCAAATATTGCTAGATGAACCAATGAATTGATTGGGCTTACTCACAGGATCATGGGTGAGGGGCTCCTTAGAGCTTTATGCATGGCCTCAGGACAGCTATTATCACTAAAAGGTCCCATCCCAGTGTGGGTGGTGACCTCCTAAAGCTACATACATGGGGTCTCCTACTCTTCAGTACCTTCCAGCTTCTCTGTACTCTTGAACCCGCTGAGACCATTCGAGCTAGGCTGGGATTACTGACAGCTGACAGGCACAGGGAGAGTGGCAAGAACCTCAGATGAGGCTAAAATGACCCTTCCTAAGTACTGTCTATGAGGGAGCATCAGCAAGCTGGGGTTGTGGAAGGTCTCACATGGGTAATCACAGCAGTGCTCCATTCAGAGGACAACAGTCCACATATCCCACCCAGGGACTAGACTCCAGGTCTCAAGAAGAGGAAATCCTGGGCAGAACAACCCAGTGTCCACACCTAGTGCAAGTTCTCCTCCAGGCTCTTGCAAACAGTTGCCGCTCTGCTGCTGGGTCTGGCTGTTGAGCCACCCTTGAACTTGGTCTGTCCTTCCCAAGCCCCGTCTCCTTTGAATGCTGGAGTTGACTGTGTTTGTTCTTTCCTTCCCTCTTCCTGGTTCTGCTGAACTAAGAACCCTTACACAGGTGTCTTGAGTCACCCGCCCATCTCTTTCCCCCTTCATGGCTTCCTCGAAGATCACCTGCTTGTTACTTGGATGCTTAATGATGTCCTTCTTTACCTGGGAATGGCTGTTGAGTTAAAGAATCTCTGTAAGCATAGAATTACCACTCTGGTTAAAACAAAACAAAACAAAACACTATTAGATATCTCCAATGTTATACCTACAACCTGTACAGTATTCAGTATGTGCCAGGCTAAGTCAGTCTGTCTGTCTGTCATACTCAGTATGTGCCAGGCTAAGTTAGTCAGTCAGTCAGTCAGTCAGTCAGTCTGTCTGTCTGTCTGTCTGTCTGTCTGTCAGTCTATCTATCTATCTATCTATCTATCTATCTATCTATCTATCTATCTGTGATGGCTACTTTTATATCATCTTGATATAAACTAGACTCATCTGAGAGGAGAGAACCTCAACTGAGAAGTTGCCTCTATAAGATCAGGCTTTGGGCAAGCCTATAGAATATTTTATTAATTAATGATTGGGTACTACTCCTAGGAGAGTGGTCCTGGGTGCTATAAGAAAGCAGGCTGTACAAGCCACAAGGAACAAGCCAGTAAGCAGCACTCCTCTGTGACCTCTGCATCAGCTCCTGCCTCCAGGTTTCCACCTGGTTTGAGTTTCTACTTTGGCTTCCCTCAGTGGACTGTGACTTGAGATATGTAAGACAAATAAACCATTTTCTCCCCAAGTTGCTTTTGGTCATGGCATTACACCAAAGCAGTAGTAACTTTGACTAAGACACTATTCATAAATGACTCTTCAACTCCTCAAAACATGTCTTCTATTAGTTGGGTGCTATCAGGACTCCAATATTAGAATTAAGGAACTGCTCATACACTGGAAATGTAGTTCCCACACTTGTGTCAGTGCTGGGAATGGATCCTGGAGCCTCACACATGCTAGAAAAGCAACTTCCTACTACCCAACCCCAGCCTCGGCTCTGTTACTGGCATTTGGAAATAGGGTGGTGCTTTGGATGTAATTGAGCCAGGAGAAATCATGAGAGTAGGGTGTATAGAGTTGATCTTCTCTCTGTTGTGAGCTCAGAGGCCCAAAAAACTATGAGCTGGATCAGCTTTTCTCGATTCATTATAAATTCTCAGTTTCCTCCAGCATAATGGTGCAGGCATAGAATCCCAGGTTTTGAGAGGTATAGGCCTGAAAACCAGAAGTCTTAAAGTTAGTCTTGGATCAAGAGTGAGTCTGAGGCCAACTGGAGTTATACAAGACCCTACCTTCTTATCCTACTACCTGAGACCCTACCTCAACAAATAAAGAAGCAAACAAGAAAAAACCCCAAACAACAATAATAAAAATCAAGTAAGAATAAATTACTCAGAAAATGTACTAAGGTAAAAGCTACCAAGCAAGTAAACTATTTAACTGGATTAGAAAAGTTGAATATATTAGCCAGTTGTGTCATCCCTGTTAGAAAATACACATCAGGCCGGGCAGTGGTGGCACACACCTTTAATCCCAGCCCTTGGGAGGCAGAAGCAGGCGGATTTCTGAGTTCAAAGCCAGCCTGGTCTATAGAGTGAGTTCCAGGACAGCCAGGGCTACATAGAGAAACCCTGCCTCAAAAACCAAAAAAAAAAAAAAGAAAAGAAAAGAAAAAGAAAATACCCATCAGAAACAATTTAGGGGTTTAAGGCTCTACTCATGGTGACACAGAAACAAAGATAATGTGTCTAAGGCCCCCAAGCACCACAAATTGGCCTAGGAGATAGATACTTAAAAATGCACACATATGCATGAACAGTGTTACATTATAGCTTTGTGTTGGAGATGCTTTAAAAAGTATGCCTAGCTGGAGATGTAGCTCAGTAATAGAGCTCTTGCTTAGTATGTGTGAGGCCCTGGACATGATCCCTAGTATGCCAAGGATGGGGTGGGGGAGAAAGAGAACATGTCTAAAATGACTCCTTAGGGTAGTGAGGATAAAACAAATTGAGAAATTGAGATACAGTGCTGTCAGGAGTCTTGTATGTCTGGCCTTATATAGACGCTCAGATATTTACTACAGCTTTGTGTTATGAGTTGCTGTGCGTGGAATGGCGCCCTGGACAACCTTCAGTGTGGTTTTTTTTTTGTGTTGTGGGGACTTCATAAGTAGTTATGTCCCCTGTGTGGTATGGAATGGACAGAAAGTAAGGATAACTAGGGAACCTGGGAAGCTGGAGCAGCTCACACTGGGAGTAGCAGCCTTTCAGGGGAGACGGTGGACACTGGAGTAGGCCAGAGCCTTGAGGGAAGAAGGGTGAACGATGACCTAGAAAGATATATTTAGGATACAGGGATTTAGAACTGCTGTTTACAGATGTGATTAAGAAAGTTGATTTAGGGTAATTAACTTGGATTATCCAGTTGGTCTCTTAGCACGATATTGAGTGTTGTTATAACAGGCAGAGGGAGTTTAGAGACCACAGAGGACAAAACAGTGTAAACACAGAGCAGAGAGCATTATTGAAGAGGCTGAACCAGAGTACAATATGATGTGGCTACAAGGCAAGCAATTCCAGCAGCAGCCAACTGAATCTAGAAAAGACTAGGAGAGGACTTCTGCCTAGAACCTATGGAGGCAGTGGCACCTGTCAACACTTTCCTGTAGACAATTGATACCTGATATGGATGTATCTGAGGTGAAGAGCAGTGCTATCTATCACCCCAGGGTGGAGTCAGGCCGGGAGTGTGTGTGTTCTCCTTATGGTCATCCTTGAGTTCTGCGTTCTACATGTGTGTACACCCTTTCTCAGAGGTTTGGGCAAATGGAAGATTGAAAGAGCACTGAGTAATGGTGAACCAGCGTAGAAGATCTTAGCTCCACAGGGCACAGGAAGGGATGATATGGGCATTAGAGCAAGGCAGTGGGCTCTGTGGCCTGGAAGCAGCCCTGTGACCTAATGTGGACAGGATGTCATTGGATCTCTTCCCTGTTCCTTTGCAGCTGCCCCCAGAAGTGAGTAAGCTCTCAGAGGACCTCCGACCATCTGCAGCTCCTCCCTCCTTAGGCCCCAGCTTTGTGCAGAGCCACTTTCAAGCACAGTACAGGTAAGATGGTGGTGTGCTTAGAGTGTGGCCCCCAGGAGCTGTGCATGAAGGCCACCTGTATCTCATTGCCCTTGACCCTGCACAATGAAACAACAAAACACTCGAGTTCTCTTCCCTTTCCTGTCCCAGCCCCAGTTAATCACTCTCCTGTTGTCTCCAACCTTGAGGTTTCCTTCTTTTTCTTCTTGGCTTCCTGGAATGGCCTTCTGCCCTCCTTTAAAGGAGCGGCTGGAAGAATGGCTCTGCAGATCAGGGATGTGGCAGCCAGGATAAACCATTCTGCAGACACAGTAAAGCTGGGGAGACTCTTCCTGTTTGCTTGGCATGGCCAGAGAGCTCAGCTGAGTTAGTCACTGTGAGCTCAGCTCAACATAGTAGATTTAAAAATATCACATGGCCTTTGACTTCAAGAAACATGCACTGTGGATATTTCTATATGAGAGTATGAAAATACCTGCATCAACAAGACTTTGAAGAGGAAACCTTAGCTCTAGACTGTTTGACTTTATGTGTCTTTTCATGAGTTTTGCTAGCTGAATAGAGTCACACGAGTGGGAACATACTCAGCAAAGATAACCTCCAAGGTGGGAATGAGTGCAGAATTCAAGATTTAAGGGAAGCCATTGGATGCAGAAAACCTCTCTTGCGTGAGATGTCCACATATATATGTTTCTAACATCGGGTTTAGGTTCCACTTTTTAAAGGGTGGAGCAAAACCAAAATTGAATATGTGAGTGGTATGCTGATTTAACACGTGTCTATAGTGTACAATATCATGTTAAGTATATATGTATCCTCAAATGTTCATCATTAGTTTATGGTGAAATCTTACAAAATCCTCTTTTGTAGCTTTTTATTGATTGCATGATGTTCGGTCATCTTTAATCACTCCACCTGTGTGGTTGAACAGAGGACTTGTTGCTGCTTGTGGGTTAGTGCCCATTGGTCAGCACTTCCCCATCCGCCATCCCTTCTCCCTGGCCTCTGGTAATTGCCATTCTACCCTTAACTTCCCTGAAAGAGTTTTAGATGTATAACATTTACATATGATTTGATAACACATTTTATGTTTTATATTGTATGTGAAAATATTTGTACTTGTGTTCCACATGAAATATATGTGCTATCATATATAAAGTAATATGTAATTATATATTTGTAATAAAATATGCTGAATAATATAAATGGTATGTATTATATTTATATAATTTATTATTACTGCTTTTTGAGGAGCTGGGGATTGACTCAGGATTTCATGCATGCTAAACAAGTGTCCTACCACTGAGTGACATTAATAATAAATATTAATGTGTTTAATTATATTTTATTAATAATCTCTGTGTGTGTTTGTGGGTACTTGTACATGTCTACAGAAGTCAATTTTGGGGGTGTTCCTCGGTTGTCATTGGTTTGGTTCTTTTGTTTTTTTAAACTTTTAGACAGTATCTGTCATTGGTCTGGAGCTTGCTAGTTAGGCTAGGCTGGCTGGCCCTTGAGCCCAGGCATCCACCTTGTCAATGGTGAGTTTACAAGGGCGTGGCCTCTGGCTTTTTATTTGCTTACTGGGATCAAACTCCGTTTCTCCTGCTTGCACAGCAAGCAGTTTACAAACTGAACCTCTCCCCAGCTCCTGTGAGTAGTCACCCTTACAAGAGTCTGGGGACAAGAGAGGCACTGGGCTTCCTGCTGGGACTCACAGGAAGTGCAGAAGCAGCTCTGCCCTCAACAGGTTCTTTGAAGTCTGAGCCCTCCCTGCCTTGGCTAACTCCCCTCTGTCGCTGCTTTCCTATCTCAAATTTATTTGCAATTAACTGTGATCCTTTTGGTTGCACTGAGCCAGGCTTTCTTGTTCCTTCAAATGGATTCCAATGTCTGTCCTTGTGGATGTTGCCTTAAGCCATTTCTAGCAGCACTGCTCTCTGGTCTTGGCGACTGTCCCTTTTTCCTTTTCTTTGCTGTGTCTCCCGAGATCTCTTATTGTGAGTTTCTTTTCTTAATTATTTCCCTTCAAGCAGGTGACATTTAGTCTTTTAGAATCCCCCAGTTTCCAGCTGTGTATTTTTATACTTTCTGGGGGACTTTTATTCTTTGTCTTTGATCTGGAAGAGTTGACTTAAAACTTCTCTGATTAAGGATTTGCATTATTTTCAGCAATTTTGAAGGGAATGAATAGGCAGGGACCGCCATCTTTGAGGGTGATTGGTCAGGAGGCCCATGTAGTGTCTGAATGCTTTGGAGCTACTTTCTAGGGGAGCAGAAAACGGCCTGGAGAGGGGCCCACCCTCTGCTCCAGGGAGAGGACTACGAGGAAGCTGCTGGAGCTACTGCGGAGTGCTTCTCTTCCATTGCTGGGAGTACTGGGTAGTACAGAGCTCTCCAAAGTGAGCCTAAACTCTGTGTGGATAGTTGTGAGCTGCTGTGTGAGGGCTGGGAATTGAACTGGGGTCCTCTGGAAGAGTAAAAATACTCTTAACTACTGAGTCATCTTTCCAGCCCCAATCTTAAATCCTGTCCTGGTACGTGTGTAGGGAGTGATGTTAGACAACAATTCCCTCACCCCCCCCAACAATATCTTGAATAATAAGAGGGGACCTAGGGACCTGAGAAGTGGAGACTTGGCATTAGATGAGGAAATCAGGAAGGCTTCTTTTTAGATGGAACAAAGAAGGGAGTGACAAGAAGTCTACCAGTCAAATCACGGGGATAGGTATTCCAGGTCGGGGAGCTGCAGAGACAAGGCACCTAAGTGGATAATGATCTGTGTGAATTTAAGGGCTGGGAGGGCAAGTTTAAGGAATAGAAAGAACTAATCACAATGGCCAATGCCTGTCATCCCAGCACTTAGGCTGAGATGGGGATTGCTATGAGTTCAAAGTCAACTAGGGCTACATAGTTAAACAGGCCAGCCTGGGCTACAGAAAAAGACTTTCTCTCTCAGACAAACAGAAAACAAACAAGCAGGCCATGGTGGCTACCCATCAGTGGCAAGAGGACAATGAGGTGGGGGCTAGGTGGTAGGCAGGGACTGGTGTGGAAGAGTTTCAGTGGAAGAGTGGTTTCAGTGGTAGGGCACAGGAGGAGCCTTTTTAATATAAGCATTATTGATGGGTGTTTTTTTGGGGGGGGGGGGAAATTGAGGGTGCTTTGAAGTGTATGCTAGGTTCCGGACTTTATGTAGGGTGGGTGGGTCTTCAGACCTGGGCTTCTCAGGAAGTGATATTTGAGTCGGTCAAATGTTAATGATCTATAGTGCCTTTCCAGTAGATTCCTCATCTATAAGAGTACAAGTGGTACTTGTGCTGATGACGGCTGAGAATGCCACTTTGAGCCAGAGAGCCTGTCATGTAGAAAAAATGTTGTCAGGGAGCCTGTGCGAGCAAGGGCTTTTGAGATACGAGACGTGATTTTCTGCAGTGGGATGGATGGGGGCAGCTCCAAGATGATGTATTGAATGGTCATCATTTGTCTGTTTCCATGGGGGAGTATGGATGCTGTCGGTCTCCTTTATGAAGCTGGGGGTAATGGGTAATTGTCGTTCCTGAACACTTTCATCTCCCAAAGAGAAAATCTGGTACCCAGTAAGTAGTCACCTTCTACTTCCTTTGCCCCCAGCTTCTAGAAACCACTGATTTGCAGTGCATCTCTTTGGTGTTTCCTATTCTAGATATCTCATATAAGGAGAATGAGACCATAGGTCTGGGTATTTCTTGGTACTTGACATAATATTTTCAAGATACTGGGATTCTGTTTCTTTTTACGGCTGAGTTGTATTCCACAGTGTAGATGTACCACATTTTGTCAACCCCTTTATCTTTTGCTGGATACTCTAGTTGTTTCCCACTCTGAGTCTTGTGCAGGACTGCAGGATCATTCCCATGGGAGCGATCATTGAACACCTGTTTTCAATTCTGCGTGAAACTGCTGGAAAGGAAGTGCTATAGTCATTCTATGAAGGTTTTTGAGGGCTTTCAAACTACTTAGTGTGATGATGATTTACCTCTGCTCTTGCCTTCACAGGTCTTCCTTGACTTGTCCCCATTGTCTGAAACAAAGCAACACCTTCGACCCCTTCCTGTGTGTGTCCCTTCCCATCCCCTTGCGCCAGACAAGGTACGTGAGTGTCCTGAGTGCTGTGGCATGCCCACTATACTTGACCCCTCTTTCCTCTTTTCTGAGAAACTTCTGTTCCTGGATCTGCCATTTTTTCACTTAGCATTTCTGTAAGACTGGTCATACTGTCGGGCGACACTCAGTTAATGGATAATTAAAGAGAAAGGAGTGTCTATTCTTCAGCTGACAAACAGGATGCTTGTGTGTGTCCGTGCAGAGTCCACGCAGTGTCCTGTCTTAGGTCTCTGGCCCATTCAGGAGCTGGCATAGCCCCCACTTCAATCAGACAAGGGCACCTGTTGCTACATGTTCTTCCCTGCCATATCTCAAAATCCTGCTCCTTCTTTATAAAAGTATGGGAAATGTTTCTTTTCTATCTTTCCTATTTATTATTTATTTATAGACAGAGTCTCATTCTATAGCCAATCCCTCTGCCTCAGCCTCCCAAGTGCTGTGTCTGTAGGCATGAGCAACCACACTTGATTACAGGGACATTATTTCATAAAGGAGGAAAGAAAGGGAAAGAAAAAAGGCTTGTTTGGTACAGATGAGGAAAAAAATCATTGTTGGGGTGAGAAAGCAGTGGACTGCAGTGTCTAAAAGCAAGGCCTGGCAGTACAGCCTCTTTCCCAGAATCCCATCTTGCCATCAATACAACTGGCCAGGCCTGTGGTCGTGGAAGGTGACTGTGGGAGCTAGTGCAGGCCTGGAGATGGAGTTTCTTCATTGTGTTCCCATCTTGTTCTGTCCTGTCTCCTCCCCTTCCTATCCACACCTGTATGCTTAGGATCTCAAAGAACACAGGACTTCTTCACAAAGCCGCACATGACAGTCACACCTCCGTCTGCTCAGAACTGTTGTGCTGTGTCGTAAGCATAACAGTTGTCTTATACAGTTACGTGGGTTATAGCACTGTTGATAGAATCAAAATGTAGGCTGTGACTGAGGAGTCTCCATCTCACAGTGGTTAAAGCAGTGACCCTGGACCCTGGGGCAGACTTCCCAGCCTCTAATTCCAGCTTGTGACTTGGCTAATTACCACAGCACAGCAGTCACTGTCCCTCAGGAGTGAGCTCTGGGGACTGTGAGGGGAAGCAAAAGCAGAGGCCGGAAGGGAAAATTTCATTGAGGGCAAAGTGACCAGTAGGGTTGATTTCTTTTAAAATAAGCAGTTTGGCTCTTTTGTTTTACAAAATGCAGAGTTTTCTTTGTTTGTTTGTTTTAAGTACTATCTGTTTAACTGGTGTTAGTCATAGGCTCAGAGGGATCAGAGATCTATATGGTGTGATTTCTACTCAAAATGCTTTTTATGTTTAACTCTCTGGAAAAGCAGTTTGGGAGATTTGGCTCTCTCCTGCCGCCTAGAGACTGGGCACCTAAAGTGCAGGAACCCAACTAGCAAACTGTGTTGAAGGGCTGAGCCTGTCCCCATGGTCCACGGTGTTGGTGATCCTTCCCTTCAGGCCTTTAAGAATTTTGGCTCCATTTCTGTTTTCCAGATTCTTGAGTGTCACTTTGGTGTTCCCCTCTAAGAGCCAGCGGTTCGTGCGTGTTGGCCTGGCCGTGCCGATCCTCAGCACGGTGGCGGCCTTGAGGAAGATGGTCGCAGAGGAAGGAGGCGTCCCTGCTGAGGAGGTGAGCTGGAACGGCTGGGGCCTGGCCATCGGATGACAGAATGCTGACTGGGCCGGCTGCCCAGGCTAATGTGTGGTTCCCAGATGACTCCAGCGTGACTCACTGGCTTCTCTTTGATTAGTTGTCCCTCGGTGTCTGTGGTGACCCGGCCTTGACTTCTCCCTGCACATTACTCAGGGTGACCGCAAAGAGACACTTTGCAGTTCAGAAGGTGATGGTAATTGTGGTCCAACAGCAGCTAACCGGTCATGTTTACTAAGTGTGGGCACTGACCCATGGTGGTTTTCTCCCTTTCTCCCGCCGTCTCTCCCTCCCTCCTGACATAAGATCTCACTACATGATTCTGACTAGCCTGGGGTGTGTGTGTGTGTGTGTGTGTGTGTGTGTGTGTGTGTGTATACATATATATATATACACACACATATAGATATATATATCTATATGTGTGTGTATGTATATATGTCTATGTATTTTTATGTATGTCTATGTATTTTTATATATGTATGTGTATATGTATATGTATATATGTAATTTCAGGGTGGCCTTAAATTCCTAGCCATCCTTCTGTATCAGCCTCCCCAATGTTGAGAAATAGATGTGCCACAATGCTCAGCTTATCTCATGAGTTAATCCTGTCCACTCTTGTAAAGAAGATATTACAGAGATCTTCATCTTGGAAGTAAGGAAAAAGGTTCAGAGGGATCAAGTGACTTGTCCAAGGTCACACAGCAAGGAGGTGGCTAAGCTGAGGTGGGAACGCATGTGGTTTTATGCTTTTCCACTTCTGAGAATATTGGCTGGGTCCTGAAGGGATGCTCCGTGAGATGCAGATATTGAAGGTTTGTGATAGGAGAGATGAGAAGGTGGACAACTGTTCTGCTGTCTTAAGACTGCTTCCTTTGTAGCCCAAGCTGGCTTTGACCACATGACCTACCTGCCTTGGGCTCAGCATGTACCACCAAACCTGTCTTTGATTTATTTATTTACTTACTTATTTATTTAGACAGCATCTCATTCTGTGGCTTAGAAGGCATGTACTGCCAAACCTCTCTTTGATTCCCGTATTTAGTTGTTAACTAATTACTTAATTTTTGAGACAGGATCTTCTCCCTCTGTAGTTTAGACTGACTCTGGAAGTGACTCTGAAGTGCAGGCTGGTCTCACACTCTCGGTAACTCTCTTCCCTCAGCCTCCTGAGTGCTGAGGTTACATGTGCGAGCTGCCAAACTTGGCTTAATTTGCTTCCTAAGGAGTCCTGGTAAAGAATTGGCTTTACTATGCCCCAAGGACTCCTGTGACTGTTGGGATAAAAGTGATACAGTGACACGCAACATGGCAAAGATGAGAGGCCACATGAGTTTCCTAGTTGCTGTGACCAAATACTTGGCAAAAGGCAAAGTCAGGGAGGAAGGGTTCATTTTGGCTTTGAGGGCTACATTGTAGCTGGTCATTGCTGGGGGTGGGGCGGGCAGGGGTGAGGCAGCTGGTCACTCTTCTGTCTGCAGTCAGGGAACAGAGAGAGATGAATGCTGGTGCTCAGCTTGCCTTCTTTGCATTCTGTCCAGCCCTGGGTCCCTGGCTGGTGCCATTCCCATTCATGGTGGATCTTCATCTTCAGTTAAACCTTTCTAGAAATATACCCACTTGCAGCTTTGTTTCTGTGGTGATCCTAAATCCAGTCAGTTGACAGTGCAGACTAACATCACAGGACAGGATAGACAGTCTGATTGGAACTTAAGCATCCCTCTTGATGTTTTAATTTCTTTGATTGGCATGTTTGTCTATGGCAATGGAAGCATCTGGGTGTATTTATTTTATGTCTTGTGACTTAGGGTACATATATTAATTTATTTTAATTTTTACTAAAATTCGGTGTGAAAAATGAGTAAATTCTAATGTTAAATCTTCTCAAAGCAACACAAAGATCTTGGTTTGATGCTTCAGTTTTCTTACATCTTTTTGATTTAGATATTACTACAGATAGTAGCCAGGTGTTGATGGCTCATGCCTATAAGCCAGCATCTGCGAGGCTGAGGAGAGTGGATTGCTGCAGATGCCAGGCCCGGCCAGCCAGGGACATGTACTGAGAACTTATCTCAACCTTGACCCTGACCCTCTTACACAACGTTATTGTAGATAGAAAATAGTAGTTCTTATTGTTCCAGAGTATAATATACCCCCCCCCCTGCACCCTCCCCTCATACTTGTAGTTAAACATGGTTTCACGATGTTATGGTAAATGGCCAGTGATGAATGGCCAGTAAAGTTTTAAATTCAATGTTTATGAAATTAGTAATATTAATTACTACTTTCTTCGGTTCATTTCCTGTTTGCAACTCAAAATTTTCTTCTGGTTACATTGTTTTGTTTTTTGTTTTTTGTTTTTTTGTTTTTGTTTTTTTTTGAGACAGTTTCTCTGTGTAGACCAGGCTGGCCTCAAACTCAGAAATCTGCTTGCCTCTGCCTCCCAAGTGCTGAGATTAAAGACGTGTGCCACCACTGCCTGGCACATTGGTTTTTTGTTTGTTTGTTTGTTTGTTTGTTTGTTTTTTAAGCCTGAAATATATCTTTTACAAGAGAACTTCCCAGCTGCTGTGCCTCACATGGGCACTGTGAGATCTGTATATGGAGATGCTGGATTGGTTTCCGGGAAGTCAGGTCTCCTCCTTCCTGTAGTGTAACCATCTTCTTGTGTTCCATGAACATGTTTTTCAGGTTTGACATGTGAGAAAAATTAGTTAACACCATTTTGAACCCCTCTTAATGGAACACTGTTCATGGAAATCAGTTATTATCCTATTTGTGCTATGGTAGGTTAGTTAGGTATAAAACTTTAGACTTTTTTATTTTTTGTGTGGTTGCAGTTAAAATGTCTGTGGTTAATCTAATTATGTTTGCTATATTTATATTTTATGATTTAAAGTATGTAGACACTTGGAAGGAAAGGAGAAATAAGTTTTAAGGCTGAGTTATTTATTTTTTAATTTTATGTGTGTGTGTGTGTGTGTGTGTGTGTGTGTGTGCATACATATGGAGTCCAGAGGACAACATGCAGAAGTTGGTTCTCTCCTTCCATCATGTGGGCTCCAAGGATCAAACTCAGGTCATCAGGCTTGGTAACAAGCTCCTTTCCCCACTGAGCCATTTCGCCGGCCCTGTTTTTGAATTCTTATCTAGTGGGTTCTTTTTGAGAAAACGATCCGTCTCATCTCAGGTGATCTTGGTTGAACTGTATCCCAATGGATTCCAGCGGTCATTCTTTGATGAAGAGGACCTGAATACCATTGCAGAGGGCGACAATGTGTATGCTTTCCAAGTCCCTCCCTCACCTGGTCCCGGGACGCTCTCAGGTACAGTAGTGCCTTACATAAGTTGTTTGGGCCAGCATGAGTGAGTGTGAGGGGAGTGTCTTCTCAGGGTGCTGAGGCAGAAAGACTTCAATGCTTGCAATTGCTAGGCTCATTTCTTCTGTAACTTACCTGCACAGGGTTGATATTAAAAATCTCAGTGAGTATTAGAATCACCCAGAGGGCTACTTAAAGCAGACTTCTGGGCTTCGAGTTTCAGATTCAGAGAGCCTGAGGGGGAGCTTGAGAATCTGCATGCCAATCACGGTCCTCGAGGTGCTGATGCTGCCGGTCCAGGGACCATACTCTGAGAATCATTGCTTAGCAGGAGGTGCTGAGTCAGGACTGTTACAAGTCACAGCCCATGTCTGGAGTCAAATTTCTACCAGTTGAGCTGTAGACAGGCAAAGAGATTAAGAGGTATATTAATCTCTGGCAGGTAAACTCGGTCTTTTTGAAAAAGCTAACTTTCATTGTGTATCGGTGTGCATTTTAGCACCATTAGCCAGTTTAGAAATCCATGTTTAAAGACCCCATTGCAGCATGCAGTAGCCCCCACTTACTTCCAGATTCCCCTTTTGGAGTTTCTGTTACCTACACCCCCTGTCCTCAAAAAACATTAAGTGAAATTTTTCAAAAGTACCCATTGCTAATGGGTATCTCTGTTTTGTGGTCAAACTCAGCAGAGACTTATACATTCTAGTCACATACATGCTAGTCACACACATGCTATTCAGACAGTTGCTCTACCTCTGCCCCAGCCCCACAATTGATGGATATTAAATAACCTTTATGATAGTGACTCATTACCATTCTGTTTATTACTTTTTGTTACTATTCTCCCACTATGCCTAATTTACAAATGAAAATGTATTTATCATAGGTATGGATAGCAGGAGAAAGCATAGTATTGTAGGGTTGGTAATGTGCATGGCCACACCTCAGATGAGTCCTGTGCTCTGAGCCTATGTCCTTAGGTAGCCCAGTCAGTGAGCTGTGGGAAGCAGATGTTTGATGTTCTCTGTGTTAACAGGAGAATAGCAGGCCATGTAATCTGGAACAAAATACTGATTGACCTTGACTGTGTTATAACCCAGGGAAGTAAGTCCTCATTTCAAATTTAATCATGGGTAGCACATCTTTTCCTTGAGAAAATAAAAAAACAAACAATATTTCAGAACTGATTAGAACTAGAGGCCCTCTCTTTTGTCCCCAGTAGGGGATGCTCTAAGGTTCTCTTAGATGGAGACATAAAAGCAACCCAGGTAATTTCAGGTTGCTTTTCAGATCGCTTTTGAAATTTTCTAATCAAACTCAGGCCCATCTTTTAAAATTATTGGCTGACTAAAACCGCAAAATCATATGTATATGGATTTTGTATGCCAGGTGCCGGGAGCCCCACCATCTCCCTTCAAAGTCCCCCGGTGTCCTTCCCCCAGTGATGACTGGATGCTCTGGTGTCATTCTCTTCTCCAGCCCATCCGTCTGGTCTGTCAGTGTCACCTCGCTTGGCAGTCCGTGACAGCCAGCGATTCTCTGGGCCTCTCCACAGCGAGAACAAGGTGGTCATCCTCTTCTGTAACCTGGTGGGGTCAGGGCAGCAGGCGAGCAGGTATGTGAATCTCCTTCCTGTGTTCATGTAATGAGTGGGATTTGTAGACCTGTTCTTGCCACCCCTCCCTCTCTCCCTCCCTTCTTCCCTCTTTCCCTCCCTCCGTCAGTCCCTCCTTCCCTCTCTCCCTTCTTCCCTTTCTTCATCTCATATAGCCCAGGTTGGCCTTAAATTCACTTTGTAACCAAGACTGCTCAGGACTCGTGATCTTCCTGTCTCTTTCTCCCCAGTGCTGGGATTACAAAGTAGACCACCATACTGGGCTCTATACTTGGATTCTATCTAGAATAATTCTAACTTAATAAAACAAGTTTCTATTCCCATTGTTAATAAAGTAGAAGATGAGAGCAGAGTGCTTCTGAGCAAGAGGATTAGCTGTAATTGCCTCGAGCAGATGGTGACACCATCTTTAATTAAGCACCAGAGGTTTCCTGTTAATTGCAGGAGCAGTGGTGATTGTCCGCACTACTACTACTTTACATCTCGTCACGAGGGCTAGCAGCAGCCATCCAGTGCAGGAAAACTAGCTACAAGAGGAAAGTGAGGCAGGGGCGTGCATACCTATAATCTCCATTATTCTGGAGGCTGAGGCAGGAGGATTATGAGGCCAGCCTTGGCTATGTAGCAAGTTATAGGTCAGCATGAGTTACATAGTAGATGGGTCACTAGGGGGAAATAAAACATGGAGGGAAAGGAAATGAAGCCCAGCACTGTTTGAGGTTTGACAGTTTGTCCGGAAGACATGAGCTGGAGCATGATTCAAACTAGTAAAAGGGCTCAGGAGAGTGATTGGCTATATCATAAATAGTCAAAAACAGACAACTTTTTGATATAGTCAGATTAAGTGTCTTAAAGGAAATTGTAACTGTTTGCTTGACAGATATGACCCTGATTTGATCATTCTACAGTATGTGCATTCATTGAAACATTGCAATGGACCTTGTAAATATGTATATTGATCATGTGCCAGCTACGAAGTATTTAGAGAAGTCTAGGGGCTGGAGAAATGGCTTGTGGTTAAGAATCCTTGCTGCTCTTAAGGAGGACCAGCTTTGGCTCCTAGTATCCTGTGGTGGCTCACAACCATTTGTAACTCCAAGAGGATTCGTTCTGTCCTATGCTGACACTAGGCATGCCTGTGGTGTACATACGTGTATCCAGGCAAAATATTCATACTCACAAAATAAAATAAACTTTAAAAGACCAAGAGAGAATTCTGGTGTGGCCCAGTGCTGTAGTGTGTGCTTAGGATGTACAAGGTCCAGCTCTATATAACAATACAAAATAAAAACACAGGAGAATTGCTCTGAGAGAGGCTTAGATTGATGGAAACAGTTCTAAGAGTTATCTGGGATCGTAAGGTGGTAGGAGTAACTGGAAATATGGGGGATAGGGAGAAGGATAGATGGCAACAACCACAATGCTGCCGCCACCGCTGATGTTTTTTTTGAAATAGGGCCTTACTCTGTAGCCCAGACTAGCCTTGAACTCCCTGTGTAGCTCAGGCTGGCCCCAAATGCATAATCCTTCAGCCTTATCCTCCTACCTACCTCCTAGAACCGTAGGCACATAGTGTGATATACAGCTCAATAAAAATTTAATTGTTAAATAGTATGGTATAGATAAAAGAATATGAAAATAATCACAGAGCCAAATAGGCCAAAGTATCTTTAGATGTTTACTATCTGATAAAATGAGATATGTTTCATAGTCCTGGGGATGGATGCATTATCCAATAATTAAGGCTGACCAACTTGCTTTTTATTTTAAAACAATCTTTCCTCTTGCTGTAAATTTTTACATATAAATTCCAAATGAATTAAAAATGTAATCACAGAAAAGTTACCCTAAAGCAGTGTAGGTGAGCACACTGGTACCCCCCTGGGTGAATCCCTTTCTCAACAAAGCAGATAAAACAGAGAAAACCAACATAGATATTTATGTCTTTGAGTAGAAGAGGCTGTTTTTACAACACATAAAACAGGAGGCCATGGAAGAGGAGGCTTATGTTTCAAAAAATTAACATTTTAAACTGAAACCAAATGTAAAAACTTAAAGGCAAAAGAAAATGAGGAAAAATACGTATGTCTTGTGAGACTGAAGGATTCACCTCAGTCACGGAAAGCCTAGCTCTCACTCAGATGAGTGCACAGAAGCATATGCACACGGTAAAAGATTCAGTGTCATTGGCAGCGAGGAAATTCTAACTTAAGTAGCAAGATTCTACTTTAGTTCTTCAGAATCTGCGCTAGTCGTTCTGAGCAAGAACAAAGCAACTTATTCATCAAGATGATAAAACAAAAAGCCGGATCTTTATCCAGGGACCTGAGTAGAGGTGCTTGCTTCCCTGGTAAGCTGCCATGGCTTTTCTGTAGGGCATTTTGGTGGTAAATAGCAACGGCTTTGCCTTTCTATTTCTGGAGCTTCCATCCTTGGAGGACAACTTGGTCACACATAGTGGAGGGTCTGTGTCTAAGAATCTGTGTAGTTTCTGCCATAAACAGCATTGTTCAAATAATAACAAACTAGAAGCAACTCAGAGTGCTTCACAGCACCAGGACTAGCTTGAGGAGCTGGTCTGTCCACTTAGTGGCTGCACAGGGCTCTTCCCCATTCAGACAGGGGCCTTCAGGCTTGTGCTCCTCCTTACTAACATCGATTCAACAGTTTTGCATTATCTAGTCAGATCTTCTCATAGCCAGGGTGTCTGTGACAGAGCTAGGGCCCCTAGGGATATCCTGTGCTCACTGACAAGCCTACTGCTGGACTTTCAGTGGGATGAGATATGGAAAACTTTCCAGTAATGAGAACATTACTGAGATAGGACATGGATGGACAGTGTTGTCATCTGGATGCCCTGCTCTTGTTCCCTTCCTCTGTTCTCTGGTGTGGGAGCTCATCCCTTGGAATAGTTTGCACTGCAGCTTATGTCTGTGTGTAATATATATAAGCAACTGGCAACTCTATGTTGTACTTGAGCCAAGTACAACTGACTATTCACTAATCCATTGGAGAGGAACCAGAGCAAAGCCAACATCCATGACTCTTGTTGGATTTTCCTCTGCAGAAATGACTTAGTTCCTTGGATTTTCAGGTTTGGACCACCATTCTTGATACGGGAAGAGAGAACAATCTCCTGGGCCCAGCTTCAACAGAGTATTCTCAGCAAGGTTCGATGCCTCATGAGGAGTGAGGTCTCTGCACAGGTCTGTGTGCATGTGTGTGTGTGCATGTATATGTGCACGCATGCATTTGTGTGTATGTGCATGTGTGCTTGTGTGCAGTATGTGTGTACTTGTGTGGCATTTATGTGCAAACAGTTACCATTTTGTGGCTTTGTAGTGTTTTCACCTCTGACATTAGAAGACAACTTCTACAAGGACCACTGAAATAAAGAGTAACGTTTGGGTTATTATTCTCAACTTCTTGTTTTTATGGCTTGCCATAGTTTTCTTTTTCTTTCTCTTTTTTCTTTTCTTTTCTTTTTTTTTTTTTTTTTTGTTTTGTTTTTCGAGACAGGGCTTCTCTGTGTAGCCCTGACTGTCCTGGAACTTAACTCTATAGACCAGGCTGACCTTGTACACAGAAATCTGCCTGCCTCTGCCTTCCAAGTGCTGGGATTAAAGGCGTGGGCCACCACTGTCCAGCTTGCCATAGTTTTCACTAGGGGCTGGCACATAGTAAATGGTAGCTTACACATTTAGATAAAAATTTGAAGATACTTAGTAAAATTTTCTCTTTTTTTCCTCCTCCCCCAACCTTCTCTCTTGAGACAAGAGCTTACTTTGTAGTCCAGGCTGGTATTAAACTTGTAATAATCCTCCTGCCTCAACTTTCTCAAGTTCTGAAGTTACAGGCATGAGTTACCACCCCTAGCTTGAAACAGAATTTCTTTTTATTTTTTTAATTATTTTTATTTATTGACTTATTGTGTGTGTTTATGTGCCTGCTCATGCACAATGCACATGTGGAGGTCAGAGCACTGCTTTTGGGAATTGGTTCTCTTCTTCCACCAGGTGAGTGTGGAAGGTATTTAACTCAGGTTGTCAAACTTGGCAGCAAGTTGCCCATTGAGCCATGCTGCCAGCCCCTGAGATGTAATTTCTGTGGAAAACTGATGGCTGATGAGACTAATGTCCATGAGTGAAATCTAGATAATAAAATAATTTTGTTTTGAGAAACTGAGTTTAAAAGCTCAAGGAGAAATGCCTTCTTGTCTTGTCCTGAAAAATTGTTAAGGAAGTTTAAAACTCACTGACCGTCAGCAAGCATAAAACCATTGGTTCACAGCTTCTGGGTCAAGAACTTCTCCGGCAAGGAAGGTGCTGCGATCTTCAAGGCTGCGTCAGTAGTCTCTTGGTTTAGAATCTGTTTAATAAGAGCCTTTCAGTGGGGTTATACCAAACTGTTTTATATAGATAATCTCTCACAATGGCTATTTCTTCCTACTCAAAGACAGCTCTATACATTTTGATTTAGGGTTCATACCAAAAAGCAACTTGTTAAAAACCTTCAATGTGTTTGTCCAAACCTTTATGTCTAAAGGATTTGTTCCCTGTACTGAGGAGCCTGAATTAGAAGTGAGCCTCTCCACAAGTAGGTCAGGCTCCCTCGTAACAGTGGCGGCTGCCCCCCAGACGGTGTGCTACAGACTGTTGAAAGGGGATGAGACCACTTTCATGTGGCTGTGTATTTCTGCTGCCTCTTCCTTCCTCAGCTGTTCCTGTTCCTGTCCTTGTTGCATGCATTTACTGCTTCTGTGTCCTTACAGTCTTTTAATGTTAAGAACTAATCAAACCACCAGTGCAGGTAGCGGGATTCAAATGCAGGAAGCCTCAGCCTGCCGCTGGATCCTTTCTCTTGTTGGTGAACGTGATGTTGGGCATGATGTGCTCTAGGAATCACATGCTCAGAATGGTTGCCAGGTTCTCCTACTTAACCCATACTGGTTTTAGAAACTTGGTTTTTTGTTTTTGTTTTTGTTTTTTTTTTTTACTTTTTTATTTATGTATATGTGTGTGCCTCCTTACCTATATGAACACCACATGTGTGCACTGCCTAAGGAGACCAGGAGAGGGCGTCTGAGCCTCGGGAACTGGAGTTCCAGGCAGTTGTAAGCTGTCTCATGTAGGTGTTGGAACAGAATCTGGTTCCTATGCAAGGGTAGCAAGTGTTCTTAATCACTGAGCCATCTCTCCAGCCCCCAGCCTTAATCCTTTCAATACAGTGTCAAAGATTGGCTCCACATGGCGTGGCGGTAACTTGAAAAGAAAAATATCCAGAGTTCTCAAAACTGAGCTGAAGAGATTAAGCATAGTGAGCTTACATTGAAGGCTCTAAAATGAATCGGCTCATCCTAGAATAGAGGACAGAAAAGTGCTTCTTATAAAAAATGAGCCATTTGCTAGAGAGAATTTATTTGCATGAATTATGAAAAAAAAGACTTATTACTGAAAAAACATTTTTTATGGTCTTTTGTTTTTCAAGACAGGTGTCTCTGTGTAGCCCTGGCTGTCCTAGAACTCACTTTATAGACCAGGCTGGCCTTGAACTCAGAAATCCGCCTGCCTCTGCCTCCCAAGTGCTGGGATTAAAGGAGTGCGACACAACTGCCTGGCTATGGTCACCATGTAAACTTGGGATGTATGAGATCAGCACTATTTCTTTATACAGGGTTGGCTGCCTCCATATAGCTCTTGGGATCTGGTTAAGGGTGGCCTCTCTGTGCAAATAGCAAGGCTGAGTTAGGACTCAAAAAGGAAACCTTTCTTTGTTTCTTTCAGATTGAAGTTAGCGTTCTTAGAAAGTGTACACCTTTCTTTCAGATTGAAGTTAGAATTCTTAGAAAACGTACACCCTTCCATGGCCAATCTGAACCAAAGCCTCTGAGGTTAGCAGGCTTTCGGCCATTGATTTGGTCTGGTCAAAACCATTGATTAACCAAACACACTGTACATTTATCATTGGTGGATATATGAGATTTTTGTCTTTTGACAATAGTCCCTGAAGTTCACTGTCTAGACCTGTTCTCAACTATCCTGATGCTACAACCCTATGGGAACAAAGCCATCCTACCTCAGGTATGATGGGAGAGTTGGAGAACTAGGGTTCTGGAGTTCCTTATATCCTAAGCCTCTCTCATAAGACCCTGCCTCCTAATAGACTGCCATATGGACCAAGTGTTCATTGAAAACAAATGCAGGGAAATAAATGAGTAAATTACATTAAAACAGAATGAGCTTATACATGGCTCTAGCTTTGTCCTGCCTGTTGCTCCTCGCAAATGGCAGCTGCCACAGTCTCAGCGCAATTGTCTCACTGTGGTTTGGACCTTTGGTCTTCCAAAGTGCTGGACATTACTTTTTCCTGGAATTATAATGCTTTTCTCCTTTTTTCTTGCCAGACAGAATCTGATATGTATCTCACGAATCTTAGCCAGGATTTTAAGTACATATGCCTGCCATCGGCTTTAATTTAGGAAGGAAATGTTATTTTATTTTATTTTATTCTATTTTGATTGTAGCCAAGTTCTTGAGTGACAGCTTTAAAAACTATATTTCTTCATTTGAATACAGAGTGCATTGATTTTTTTTTTGCAAAATATATAACTTAACCATTCATAAGTATATGTTAATTGGGTTTGCCATCCTGTATAATGATTACTGTACTCTCAATTTTTAAAATGATCCTCCCACAAAAACTCTGTATCTATTTCCATTTAACAGAATAACAGAATACCCTGTTCCATTCCCACTAGCTCCATAGATCTGCAGCATATGCCAGATTTTCCTCCACTTCTAGCTCCTAGTGTGCCTAAGATGGACCTCAGGGTCTTGCACACAGTAAAGCTCTCCCAAACTTAGAAGTTCAGGCTGAAGGTAAGGGTGATGAGTTACTACCATAGAGATGGTAGATTTCTTCTGTTCAGTGATATTTGTGTGTATGTGCGTGTGCACATGCATGTGCGTGTGAATGTGCATGTGTGTGTTTCTGGGGTCAGACCCAGATCCTGCTTAGAATGTACTCTCTACCACCAAACTGTATCTCCATCCCAATCCTTCTTTTTAAAGCCATTTTGAAATTAAGTTGTGCATATCTACTGCATTTCATTTACCTATTTATCTGTTACCAACATGTGGGTTGTTCCCACTTTTTGACTATATGGAACAATGTTATTTTGACCATGAGTTTGGAAATATCTCTTGAAGTCCCCACACTTTCAAGTTTACCTACATTTACAGGAATAACATTAATGGACCAGATGGTAGCTGTAGGCACAACCTTTCGAGAAACTCTGAGTTGATTTCTATTGCACTGTTATATATTCTTGCCAATTGTGCATGTGGGTTCCCATTTCTTCACATCCTCCCCAACACTTACTCCTCTCCCCTTTCAGAATTAGAATATAGATGGAAATATAATTGTTCTGGTGGGCTTAAATGACGGCTCATTGTGG
Organism: Montemys delectorum; assembly: GCA_019843815.1. Taxonomy (NCBI): domain Eukaryota; kingdom Metazoa; phylum Chordata; class Mammalia; order Rodentia; family Muridae; genus Montemys; species Montemys delectorum. The sequence goes on along the minus strand of JADRCD010198804.1, from coordinate 20,565 downwards.
TCTTGGTTCATTGGTTCACAAATAGTAGCCACCATCTTCTGTTACATTTTAGTAGTTACATGTATTGGAGAAGCATGGATTTAGGTCCTCTGGCCAGTTTTGAATTGGGTTATTTGTCCCATTGATTTTTTTTTTTTTTTTGGAGGCACCTATAGTGTAAGTGTATCTCTGTAAGACTTGCTTCAGTTTCAGAAAAGCTAGAATATCAACATGTGTGTATGAACTTGCTTTTACAGAGCTGTTTTTTTTGTGATGGTGAAATCCTGTCCATAAAGAAAGTTGAACTACTTATCAGTAATTGACTAAAAATCGATTTTAATTTCTATTTATTGTATCAGTATCTATATGCTAAACACTCGTTTTTACACAGACCGTATTCATTGCATGTGGGGTTGTGTTCAATAGATCAAGGATGGCATTAGATCACTCTATTAAAAGATTGAATCTTCAAAACAACAAAGGCTTTGTATCTCTCCATTTTAAATACCAGTTATTAAGGGAATGTTCAAAATACTATAGAGAACTTTTTATTAATTTATATGTCAGAGAGTCAGTTGCTCTGCCACCGGGACTACGTGATAAACTGTTGCCTCTGGTTTTGTCGTGGCAGGACCTGGGGACTCTGTTCTCCATCAGGGTTGTGGGGCTGTCCTTGGCCTGCAGCTACTTATCTCCACAGGACAGCCGGCCCCTTTGTCACTGGGCAGTTGACAGGTAAGGAAAGAGACCGCTCTTGTGCTCTTACTGAGCCAGGTTTACAGAAGACTACATAACAATAAAATTACTCGATAATGCTAACCATTCTTTATTAGTTCCTCTCTAGTACCAGCTACCTTGTTGGGTCTTCAGACACATTTTGCTACTTCTTAAAAACCTTATGTCCAAGAATGGCCACTTCAAAGACGAGGGAACAGTGAGACTACCAGAGGTCACCTTGCTCGTACTTACACAGGTGGTGACTGGAGAGACCCGAGTCTGCACCCAGATTGGTCTAACTGATGCACCCACCATGTGGTTAGGTCATGCTTCAGACCCAGTTGGGATGAGTGTCCCCTTAGAGCTGGGTATGAATGCTATAACTGTATCATAAGTCCTAAACTGTAAAGGGTTGTAGACTAGGGCTGAGGGATAAAGCCTCAGTGGCTGACAAGGCTGTGCCTCTGACTTCATGACGCTCCACATGTCTACTCACATGTGCTTGTCACAATGCAGTCTTGTGAAGAGGTCTTCAGGGCTGGCACAATGTCCGTGGGGTGATTTTGCTCTCTGAATTAGTAATATGATACTTTGTTGATATCCTATAGAGCATAGTCCACAGGAAGGTTCTCTGGTTTCCTGACTTGGTCGGCTTGAGCTGCTAGTCTGAAATATAGAGGTAGACCAGAAGTCTCCCTAGAGTACCCCATTTATACACTCCTTAACTAGTAAGTTAGGGAAAGAGGAGCTGTGTCAGTCAGGACCTGCTTTAGTCTAACAGGAAAAGAAAGTATTAGGGAAGAAGGGTCCTTGTGGCATTTGGTGTGAAGATGACAGTTAATTCCTCAACGTGTCTTCTACAGCCTGGATCCAGCCTATACTAGTCCTTATCAGTCCATGACAGGAACTTGAGAGGAAACACCTAAGTGGAAGGACAAAGTAATGCAACATACATCGAAAAGAAGGAATGGTTGTTGCACTTGTTATGTGCACTCTTATGAAGTGTGTGCATTCTCATCACACTGTGTGAAGGTTCTGTGAGTCCAGAACTTTCTATTGAATGTTGGTGACAGTCTTGTCACAAATCCTAACCAATATTCTGGGCATGAACTTGGCCACTACTATTCTTCTTGATTCAGGGTAAAACTTCCTACCCTTCACTTCCTTTCTCTTGCTTTTCTGAAATGAGTGGAGCCCCAGATGTTGGGAGGAGTAAAGTTCTATTCACTGAGATTTTTTTACACATTGGAGGGTTTGCAAGACTATGAGTGGTGTGGGTGGGTTTGCAACAGCTCCTTCTGTGTTGCTTTGGGCAGGGATGTTAGTTCTCCTGGGGCTTCATCCGTACTGGCTTTTTGTGTGAGATGCTCATTCAGGTATTTGTCTGACTTTGTGGTGCTGTGACCAAGTCTGTGACAGGAACACCTTCAGCGAAGGGAAGATTTACTCTGTCTCATGGTTTCAGTCCATCACAGCTGGCTCTGTTCTGGGACCTGTGGTGAGGCACATGCTAGGGAAGCTTCTTTACCTCAGGTTTGCCAGGAAACAGAGATACGGGAAGTTAAGTTAGAGCTAGGATACTCCCAGTAACCCACCCCCAGTGACCTACTCCAGATAAGCTTCCCTATTAAAGAATGTCACCAGCTGGTGGCGTGAGCATGTGGGAGACCTTTCATATTCACACCATGGCAGTGTGTCTTGTAGACACTGAAGAGGTAGCGGTGCCTTCAGTAAAGCAGTTCATTGAGTCCTAGTAGCTAGAAGCTAGAGTTCCCATCTCCTGAGCATATCAGTGAAAGGGCATTACGAGGTAGGCAGAGAGCTAAGGCCTTCAGCGGACTTAGAAACCTCCAGTGTGATTTAAGGTCATTTTTGTGGTGTTTTTGTTTGGAACATTCTACCAGGGAGGAGGAGGAAAGCTGACCGCTGAGCCCTGAGAGCTGTGGGAAGGATCTGTTTTCTAACAGGCTTCTTCATTCTCTCCTCAGGGCTTTGCACCTCAGGAGGCCAGGAGGCCCTCCTCATGTCAAGCTGGCTGTGGAATGGGATAGCTCTGTCATAGAGCGGTGAGTTAATAGAATTTTATTCCTGCAGAGCTGTGTTAGGATAGGCCTCTCTACCCATAAACTTTTCCTGGATCTAGAGTTTCGCCTAATTAGAGTGTAAGATGCTGCACACACACACCTCAAGATGATGGACATCATTCCTCTGAGAGAACTTACAACTATCTGTTTAAATAGTCGTGATGGGCATAGTGACCATGATGGGGTCAATGGGGGTGTTAAGTGTAGTATATGCTTGGAACCCTCAGGCTGGGCCATTCACTGCTCAGACACTTATTTCCGATGAGCTATTGGTTTCATCTTCATCCCATCCTACGTGGGAGGACTATGAGTGGCCTAGAGTTGAAACTGAGATGCACAGAGGTTAAGCAATGCCTGTCACATGGCTCATGCGCACAGAGGGTTTGAACCCAGCCTGGTTGGCTTGACTCTGGGCTCATCACTTTACTTGGCTGCCTCTCATAGCACCTCAGCACATCAGCCAGACTTTGTAAGAGGGCATGTTGCCCCGACTGGCAGGGTGTTCAACAGGGTCCTAGGGCAGGGGAGAGAGAGAGAGTTTCAATCCATCAAGTACTACTTCCTCTCTTGCCAGGTACTAACGCTGGTGCTAAGTTGGGTAAGCCTAGGACTTGATTCTTTGAGGGGCTGGTCGGAGAGACAGGTGATTGATTCCCCAAAAATATGTGCAAAGTCAGAGGTGCAGGAAGTCTTAGGAACCCACAGGAAGGGTAACTTTGCCTGTCCGATGCCCTGCCCAGGTTTTCTGTAGAGGCAGTTAGATCCTTCTGGGAGGGAGAGAGCTCTGAATGCTGCGCCCTCTCATCCCATCCAGCCTGTTCGGGAGCCTCCAGGAGGAACGGGTCCAGGATGCAGACAGTGTGTGGCGGCAACAGCAGGCACACCAGCAGCCCAGCTGTACCCTGGACGAATGTTTTCAGTCCTATACCAAGGAGGAGCAGGTTCGTCCCATTCCGCCTCCCCCACCACTCCACTCCCTGGCTGGGAGGAGAGCTAGTTGCCTTGTGGTGGGTTGGCTATGCACTATGATGGCCTCACAGTCTTGATGGCTTCCTTTCTAGCTGGCCCAGGATGATGCATGGAAGTGCCCTCACTGCCAAGTCCTCCAGCAGGGTGTGGTAAAGCTGAGTTTATGGACTCTGCCCGACATCTTGATCATCCATCTGAAACGGTTCTGTCAGGTGGGAGAGAGAAGGAACAAGCTCTTCACACTGGTGAAGTTCCCACTGTCTGGACTCAACATGGCTCCCCATGTAGCACGGAGGAGCACCAACTCCAAGGCAGGGCCTGGCCCTTGGCCCTCCTGGAAGCAGCCGATCTGCCTCCCCACCGCCTACCCGCTGGACTTCCTCTACGACTTGTATGCTGTCTGTAACCACCATGGCAGTCTGCAAGGTGGGCATTACACAGGTGAGCCTTGCCCTGCCTCTCTGTGTGCAGCAGCCATTGCCATGGGACTCGACTCTAGCCAGAGCCTCAAGATGTCCCCAGAATCAGTGCTTCTTGAAGGCCAGCACTCTCTCCGTTCACTGTGGCTGGTTTGTCACCCACGGGGGGGAAAAGAGACGGTGCCCAGTCCTCTGAGAAGCTGGTGTTGACTTAGACTGAGTGTTGCACTAGGATGTTCATGATATCTGGTATTTTCAGGCATGTCAAATATGGGATGGCAAAGTACCAGGATGTGATGTTTGCCCTCATTCATGACACAGCACGGGGAGTCTTACTAATTAGACTGGCGTCCCTTTATGTCGTGAGGTGCTTTTAATTTCTGTTCATCTGAGTCATTTAGAAGCGGTAGACAAAGAGAAAAACAAACTGCCGAGCAACTCTCGCAGTGAAGCCTTCCCTATGGGTGTTCTCAGAGATGACGCAACTGACCACTTCTCGACCAGTGCCGTTCCCTCTGTCCCGTCTTGGTGATCGCGGAAGCCTGTAGGAGAGCTGCCGGCAGCAGCACTTCCATGTCCAGTGGGTACGCGGTTGTGGAGGCTGAGCCCTGTGAGCCTCATGAGAGGCTTGGGATGTGGTCTCTGATGCCACCCTGCTAATACTGTGCCCTCGGGGAGAGAGGGAGAGGGAAGCAAGGACTTTGCGAGTGAACAGAGAAAGGCTGAAGGATGGGACTTGCTGATCACAGGAAGGCTACAATGGGCACTAGGCTTCTCTCGTGCTGCACAGCTGTCCTGCTCCAGGTGACGGGGCTCCCAGCTTCAGCCTGCAGGACCCTGTCCAGTCACATCCTCAGTCTTTTTCCTCTGGGATAAAAATAGCTCAGCACAAATCCCTTGAAATCTACGTGTATATGCGTCTTGGGAGCCATCTTTCCCACTGTATTTGCTTGAGATTTTTAAAATAATAATATTTACTCTTTTGAAATTAGAATGTTATATCATTTTTTCCCCTTTCCTCACTCCAAATTTCCCTCTCATATTACTCCCACCATGCTTTCTCAAATTCATAGTCTTTTTCTTTAGTTGTGTATGTGTGTACACACATATATTCCTTAAACATGGACTACAACCTGCTCGGTCTATATAATGTTATGTGTGATCTCAGGCCTGACCACTTGGTATTAGATAACTATATTAGTCAGGGTTCTCTAGAGTCACAGAACTTATGGTAGTCTCTATGTAGTAAAGGAATTTATTGATGACTTACAGTCTGTCTGTAGTCCAACTCCCAACAATGGTCGGCAGCAGCTGTGAATGGAAGTCCAAGGATCCAGCAATTGCTCAGTCCCACAAGGCAAGCAGATGAAGCAGAGCAAGCCTTCCTTCTTCCAATGTCCTTATATATAGGTCTCCAGCAAAAAGGTGTGGCTCAGATTAAAGGTGTGTGCCCCCACACCTTTAATCCCAGATGACCTTGCTTGAACTCGTAGATCTTCCAATCTTAATCTTCTAGGATTCATAGCCACTATACCTCAAGATCTCCATGTCAAGATTCAGGTTGGAAACTCCTATCTCTCAGCCTCCAGATTAGGGCCACAGGTGAGCCTTCTAATTCTGGATTGTAGTTCATTTCAGATATAGTCAAGTTGACAACCAGGAATAGCCACAACAATAATTAATTGAGGAAGGGGGATCTCTTCCCTGGGAAAGACTATTTCTTCCTTATTTGCTTGTACTTCTCTGTCCAGGGCAGAGGCCCTGTGAGATTTACTCCTTCTGTGTTAGCGTGCCTGTTGCTGTTGTTCTGGTCTTGTTTAGGCAGCCGTGTGGTTGAGACTTAGTGGGTGAAGCTTCGCTTGACATTTCTAGGAGACAGTCTCACAGCAGACTCCCTTTTCCTCTGGCTCTTACAGGCTTCCCACCCGTCCTTCCTCAGGTGCGGTGTTGTAGATGTGTCAGCTGGGGCTGGGTACCAGATGGTCTCTTGTTCTCGGCAGCTTGGTTAGTTGTGGTTTTCTGTACTGGAATTTATTGTGAAGAGAACTCTCTTTGGTGAGGGGTATGAGCACCACTTTTCTATGGGTATTAGAGTAAATACTTAGCATGCGGTTAGGAATTATGCTGGTTTAGTAAAGAGGCAGTAGTAGGGGTTCCATACGGGGTACCATGGACAATCACCAGCTTCTTCATTTAGGGGAGCACACCTAGTGGCCCTGAAGACAGGGCAATGGAAGTACAACATTTGAGTCACTGTATGTCTTAAAATGCCTTTACTGCCTTGACAGGCAGCCTGGTTGGACATAGAATTCTAGCTCAATGGTCATTGTCTCATAGTCTTTGGACAGGGATGTTCCGTGGGGAATGGGGGTAAGGATGAGGCTCTTGCTTTGGAGATGGAGCAGCCAGTTTCCTTTCCTTTTCTGGGATCTAGTTTCTTTCTGAAACCGTTCAGGTCCTTTATCATTGCTGCCCTGGAGTTCACAGGCTGCCCCTCTGTGTGGGTCTTTTCATTTACCAGGACTCAGGAGGCAGATGCTTTCTCTGCAGTTCTGGAAACTTCCTTGTGTTTATTTTTAAAAATTAAAAAAAAAAAATTGAAAAAGTTAAAAATTAAAAACTGACAACCTAAAGAGTTTTCGAAAGAGAGAGACTCTTAAGCTTCACTCTGCCACTATTTTTAAACGCAAAAGTTGAATGCTCTGTATATAAATCCATGGCTGGATTTTTCTCAATTCATGATCTAGCTTAGTGGTTTCCACACTGGTATACAGAGGATTAGGGCACACACGCTCATTCTTTTGCTTTGCAGTATTGATGTGTCCTCCATGGTAAGCTTCTGATAGGGGGAAATTTTAGAATGGAGATAGTCAGCGTGTGTGTGTATATATGTGTGTGCACACATGCATATATCAAAACCAGGGTTTCAAGCATGGTTGGCAAGTACCATACCCTTAAGCAAGACCCTCATTGTTGGATCTGCATTTTGGCGACTGTTGTAAAATTGCCCTGTAGAAGTGGTTGTAGGAATTTGCTTTCCTGCCAGCAGTGAGAGAGTGTTTGCGTCTCTATAGGAGAGCTCACTGCAGCCTGTGTGTGGGAACCCTCCTTCCCAAGTTTTGCCAGTCTAATGGGGGGGATGATATTTCATATATAGCCTCTCCAGTGTTGAAGGGCCCTGAATGTCCTGTTCTGTGTCCTTGACTGTTTCCCATGTGGCTGTTGTTAGCAGCCTGTCCTTAGCATCTGTCCCAACAGACCTGAGGTCACTTATCTTGCTGAAGGCCAAATGGTCCACCATTCCTTTTATGACTTTGGAATTTGAGGTGTGGCTGGAGATCCCTTTTCACTGTATTCCTCTGTTGTCTACGAGTGCTTTTGCGGTTTTAGATTTTTACATTTAAGTCTGTGATCTGGAGTTTTTTGATGTTTTCCCCACCATGTACCCATGGCTGCAAGGCCCTTACTAATTGAAAGGTCCCTTGAATTTAGTGATTCTACAGTTCTGTGTTTGGTTCTATTCTGGGCTTTGGCTTTTTCTCCTCTCATTGCCCTAAAGCCCCAACTTGCTGCTGCTTCCTTGACCTTCTTCAGGATTGACTGCATCCTGACCCGTCTTAGATAGAGGCTGCAGCCATCACACTGACCATCAGCATATACAAAGACACTTTGGAGAGTCCAAGAGTTTTAGGAACTGTTTTAGCCTCACAGTGGCCAGCTCCAGGTCTTCAGTAGGGGGAGTAAAAGCATCTCCTGATGCACATTTCAAAATGACTGTTCCAGCGAGATAGTAGAAAAGAGCTGCGGTGCAGGCTAGGATTGCTATCGGAGGTGGTCCCCGAGCCTCCAGGGAGAGTTCACACTGGGGACCCACAGAGTATTCTACACATATTCTGAGAGTGCTATGCTGGGATGAGTGTAAAAGTCACAAAGCTAGGGCTCATGGGACCTGTGCAGCCCAGGGCCTGGGCTTGGCAGCAAAAAGAGTTAAGACATAGATATAGCCAGATCTACATGAATGTTGTGGGAGTCTCATGTTGAACCACATGTGACTAGGCATGGGCCATGTAAACCCTTCTTAATACCGCCAGAAAGGGAGAGACTTAATAAAAGTCCAAGGTCTTTCTCAGGCATGCTTAAATGGACATGCAAGGAAAATGTTCGTTTTTTTAGCTAAAACTGATTTCTGTACATTCTGTTAAGGCCTGGAGTATTTGCTGATCTGGCCAATCACTAAAAGTTGGCCAACTTCAGGACCAGTGGGTTTGGGGGCTGTGGACTTAGCTTGGAGGGCCAAGTGTTTATAGCTAGTTGGAGGTGGTCAGAATCATGTTCATCTTTCTGTGAATGTTGGGCTCCAGTCCTTAAGTAGGAAAAGGCAACCAGGAGTCTCGTTTTTCTCTTCCACGGCCATTAAGAGATGTGCACTTTGACATGTTTCAGTATAATTGGATGAGAGGTAGATGATAGTACTGGCTGACCTTGTAACGAGAGGCCCCCTGTTAGGAGAGACTGAGCTGGATGAGGTGACACTACCTCATGTGTACTCACCTTCCAGTGTGCAGTCCTGGATAAGATACCCTGGTTGTGAAACTTGTCTTTTTTCTGGTTTTGCAGAAATCAGTTCTAGCTAAAAATGGACATTTTTTTGTCGTCCTACTTTAAGCATCTCCATTTTGAGCTCTGCTGGTGGGGAACATCTTCCTGCTTTGGGGCTCCAGGCATTGAACTCGGGGTTTGAACCTTTACAGCCTATTGCCGGAACTCCCTGGATGGCCAGTGGTACAGCTATGATGACAGCACAGTGGAGCCCCTGCGAGAGGATGAGGTCAACACCAGGGGGGCTTACATCCTGTTCTATCAGAAGCGGAACAGCATCCCTCCCTGGTCGGCCAGCAGTTCCATGAGAGGTGTGTGTCACAGCTCAGGGGATGGGTTTGGAGGTCATATTAAGAGTTGAGATGTTTTGGGCCGGTGAGACGGCTCAGCTGTAAGGATGCTCGCCACCAGCCTTAGCAACTTGAGTTGATCCTTGGAACCTGTTCCTGCAAGTTTTCTCTTACCTCCACACATGTGCAATTGGGACACGCACGCACATGCATGCACACACCACATTTTTTCCCCCTAATCATTATTGGAAGATAGCCAGAGAAAATGAAGAGTCTTCTGGGTTTGAATCAAAACTAACTCAAGCCTCCATTTATAGAAGGCAGACGTTGAGAGAGGAATAAAACACTTAGATCCAGGCATGGTGACTCATGCCTGTAATCTCATCTCAGGGGAAGCTGAGACAGGAGGATCATGAGTTTGGACTAGCTTGGGCTACTCAGTAAACTCCTCAAGTAATATGCAGTTTAACAATAATAAACCTATTAGCGACGGACAGAGGGAGGTATCCTTAATGTCCATTATGGAGAATTGGCTCCCTTGAACTTTGTGAGTTCACTGTATGTTGTCCTATAGGATCTGGTGCCATGGGTCTTGGGGGCGAATGCTATCACTCTGGCTATGGCTTTTGTTGTGATTACTAAAATCTTAGAAATCTGGCTCTGGAAGCAGTCCCATTTAGGAAGCCAGGGTTGGCCGCGAATAATTTCATGGAAGACATTTGAATGCACCAAGGAACCATCTTTTCCTGTGCTCACTAAACATCATGGTTCCAAGGACGTCCCATTGCAGGCTTTCCCTCTGGCCATTTTCCTTTGTTTCTATAGTTCCCCTCTGGTTCTGTTAGTCCAGGGCTGAAAGATAGGAGTCATCTTGGGACTCTTGGGGTGAGCCTGGGAACCTGATGGTAGAACAACTCTCCACCTACCTGCAAGCTCCTCGGAGATGTGCGGAACCCAACTCCCTCTTTTGCTTCCTCTGCAGGCTCCACCAGCTCCTCCTTGTCTGATCATTGGCTCATGAGGCTCGGGAGCCTCAACAACAGCACAAGGGGAAGCTTGCTGTCCTGGAGCTCTGCCCCCTGCCCCTCCGTGGCCCGAGTACCTGACTCTCCTGTCTTCACCAATGGTATCTGCCACCAGGACAAGGGTATGTGGTTAGACTGACTGTCTTCCCCACCCCCACCCCCTGCTTTTCATTGTGAAAATGTTGGCATCTCATACCATGAACAGAAAGAACTGGTTCTGATAAGTGGTGTGTTTTCTCTTGGGGTCTTCCTAACACCCACCTGCCTCTCTATCTGTCCATGATCCTCCTCCATCCACAGACACAGTGGCCATTTCAATCCACAAGTTGTATATAGATAGTCAATCAGCCATGGATGGGAAATAGAAAAAAAACAATAGACTTGTACTAAACATGGGCCGAGTATTTTCTTGTCATTTCCTAATAATAACAACTACACATGTAACAGTTATACTGCATCGGGCATGATAGGGAACTGTATGGTTATTTAAAGCATACAGGAATGTACAGAAAGATAAAACACATGAGGGAGTGTGTCAGTTACATGCAAATACTACAATAATTTCTATTAGGGATTTGAGCACCTCCAGGAGCCAATCTCTATGGGCTCTGAGGAATCACTCTGCATCCATTTTCTGTTCCCACAGAGCTTAGTACTTCATGGAGCAGATACAGAAGCTAACACAGCAATATAGTTTAAAGCAGGGACAAAGGGAAAGAGGTGAAACGGGAAGGAGCTAGCAGAGGCTGAGGAGGATGCCGGGAGCCCTGGCTGGTACACGGGGGAGGTGACGAATGGAGGCCTGAGGAGAGACAGAGGTCTCATGCCCACACAGAAGGCTGGAAATATGTTCATTGCTGATGCTATGAACGATGGGCATGGGGGTGGGGCAGAAGAAACCACAGCCTCAGAGCAGAGTGAGGAGGGTGGAGGGAGGTGGATGGGCAGCTTCCAGTGTGCCGTTTGGACTTTACATCAAGTGCTGTGGATAGTGAGTGAAGTTTGGAGCAGGGCAGTAATCAATATGGTTTATATATTCATTTTTAACTTTTATTTCATGTGTATGGGTGCTTTGCTTCCATCTGTGCATCATATGTATGCAATACTCTCAGACTAGAAGAGAGTGTCAGATCCCCTGGGACTAGAGTTACAAACAGTTGTGAGGTGGTCATCCCTAGGTCCTGTAGAAGAGCAACTAGTGCTCTTAACCACTGAGTCATCTCTCCAGCCCCTGGTGTGTGTGTGTGTGTGTGTGTGTGTGTGTGTGTGTGTGTGTGTGTGTGTGTTTAATTTACTGCTATGTATTTGAATGTTTTTTATGCATGGATATATGAGCACCATGTGAGGAGTGCCTAATGCCCTTGGAGGGCAGAAGAGGACATCAGATTCCCTGGAACTAGAGTTAAAGAAGGTTCTAATCCAATATGTGGATGCTAGGAATTAAACCTGGATCCTCTGGATAAACAGCAGATGTTCTAACTGCTGAGCCATCTCTCCAGCTCCTCTGGTTTATATTTTTGAAGTCTACTCCATCCACTGCAGGGAGAATCCATCAGGGGCAGGCATGTGTGTCAGACAGAGGGCCTATTAGGAGACCGTCTTGTAGTTGTAAGATTTGGATGGATGTGTTGAGGAAGAGATGGTCAGATTGTAGATAAACTAACAGAACTTGCTAGTGTTAGATGCAGCATATGAAAGAAGGAAAATGTGAGTTCGAGGCCAGCCTGGTCTACAGAGTGAGTTCCAGGACAGCCAGGGCTACACAGAGAAACCCTGTCTCGAAAAGGAAAAAAAAAAAAAAAAAAAAAAAGGAAAGAAAGAAGGAAAATGACCTAGGATGCTTTGGGCTTTGTTTAAGGTATAACTAACAAGAGGGATCATTGTGCACTTGGTAAGATAGGGAAAAGTTGGGTAGGAACAGGGTCAGTTTTGAAAGAAGCCATATAATTTAGGGCAGGTGGTTCGAGACTCCAGCAAGGCATTCGTAGCAGCATGAGAGCCACGGGGACTAGAGTCACCAACACACAGAGCTCCATGGAGCTTACGAAGCTAGCATAGAGGGCACACTGAGGCCCAAGCCTGGCAGCTGTAATGGGTAGGACTTGAGTGGAGGTAGAGATAGAACGGAGAAAGAGCAGCCAGAGCCAGGGGGAACAAACCAGGCATGACTCATTCCCAAGTGATGGAAAGCATCTTTCAGAAGGAAAGGGCCAACTGTGTTCAGGACTAAGGGATGAGGAGCACTGGTCTGGCTGGAGAGCCATTATCGACTTCTCAGGGGCCTTTCTGGGTGGGAGGGAATGGAAGCCCAGCTGAGGTGCAGGGATTAATGGGACATACACATGGCATCATGCAGTGTGCTGAAAGGCCAGTAGCTGAAGCTGCACAGGAAACTGGGCTCAGGGCAGCTTCTGTTTTCCTTTGCAGAAAGAGCTGACAGAGCATGCTCACATTCAGGTGACCTCCTCCAGTGGAGAAACTGCAGGAAAGCAGAGGACAGGATGGTTATAGACACAAGTCTCTGTACATGTGTGTGTGTGTGTGTGTGTGTGTGTGTGTGTGTGTGTCCTTGGGCAAAGAAAAGTAGTCACATAACTTGTAACATTTTCAGTTGAGCATGGCAGTACACACCTTTAAATTCCAGCACCAGGGAGACAGAGACAGGTGGATCTCTGTGAGTTCAAGGCCAGAATGGTCTACAGAGTGAGTTGCAGAACACCCAAGGCTACATAGAGAGACCTTGTATCAAAAGCACCAAATAAAATTTAAAAAATTTTGTATATTTCCTTTAGTTTCTAATTTAGTTTTTAAATATAAAATCTTAATAGAAATTTATACCAATATAAATATCACATACATAGAAACATTAAGCTAATATTGGTGATTGTGACATCAATGTGTAATACACTTTAACATATATAAGCACATATGCTATGAGTACATATTATATAAAATATGCAGGTATTTACTAAACTAATATACTACTAGTAAATGTGTGACCCTAATTATATGTGCACATCTGATGAATTATCATAAAGCGAACATATTTATGGTCCAGGTTAAGAAGTAGAGAGTTCTGTGTTGGAGGTGCGGCTCGGTGGCAGAACACTTGCCTACCGTGCATAGGGCACTGGGTTTAGTCCCCAGCACCAATGAAGGGAGGAAGGCAGTGAAGGAGGGAGGGTAGGTAGAAGGCTAAGTGGCTCTGGAATCCTAGTCCCTCTTACCTATCCCATTCATTACTTCCCACTCTCCCAGAATCTATGCCAGATTAGTTTTACTGTGTTAACTAAAGGATGGACAGGGGCCAACTGTGACACACCTGTTGGACTTTATTCCAGGCATAGTGAATAGCTATTGGAGAGTTTGGAGCAGGGCAGTAGTCAGTCTGGTTTCTGTGTAAAAATGCACGTTTACAAGGATGAGTTTTACCCCTGAAGCCATATGGCATACGGGCTTTCTGTTTGCCTTGTTTTGTTTACTGCCGTTCTTGGGAGGTACATCTGGTGTGCACAGCAGTGTATTGTTTTTTCTTTTATTTATTTTACTTATAAATAAAATCAACCCAGAGATTCATAGTTCTCTGTTCAGAAGTTAGCTTGTGTATGTGAGAGAAAGGCTAAAAGCAAAGACAGGGATTAGGAAAAAAGGTGAAGGGTGAGGTAGGTGATCAGCCTCTGCTCTCCATATGTTCACTATGGGGTGGAAGTTTCTGTAGATGCTAGCACAGACGTCAGCCCCGGAGAAATCTGGCTTGCTTGTCAAAAGAAGTGTCTTGAATTACTACAGACTTTTAATTTCTGAGATACTGGTGGATTCTCGGTAAATCTATGCAGTGTCTCTGTGGAGCTCACATGATGGATTATCTCTGGGTGGCGTCTGCCATTTGGCAGACAGCACTGTTTCTCTTATCAGATTTTCCTAGGTTATAAGGACAGGTCACATTCTCTTCTAGTGTGGCTAGACTTAGGAGCTGTCTCCAGTTTGGAGTTACAGTCAACACTAACAGTTGCGTGTGCTTAATCTGGAAATTCCAAATGCTTCAAAATAAAAAAATCTCTTACCAGTATGATGCCATCACTCTCTCCCATGGAATCACACCATGAGATCTTGTTTTGTGTACCAATTATTAAGAATATCCCACAAATCACTTTTATGTTTATGCATATGGCATATATACATGATGCATAAAAGAGTCTCATGTTTAGACATGGGTTCTATCTCCAAGAGACCACATTATTCTACCTATCCCAACATCTGAAGAGATTTGAAACCTTCCACACTTCTGGCCCCAAGCACTCTGTATTGCTGTGACATTTGGGCTCATGTCTTCTGCTATGTGTTTCCGTTAAGTCCATCCCTGGGGTGGAATTGCTGGGCCCTGGTCTATGTGCTCACTTACCAGCTGCTTGTTTCCATGTACTGCGATCACTGCAGTATCTGAGAACACAGTTCCTGGCACATCCCAGAGTCCCAGTCCACAGCAGTGTGGTCAGTGTAATGATAGAGTCTTCTTGCTACTTTCTACAGCTTTACTCTCTGGTGCTTGGCATTTTGGGTTCCCACCATTTCACCACCAGATGGAATGCTGCAGGGATGTGTGTGTGTGTTAAGGACCAGTCCAAGTCTTTACAGTTCATTCCCATGGGACTCAACTGAACTGGGTGTAGCTGAATCTTGCTTTTACTGGGTATTTCTTTCTTGTTCTGGTTGTACCATTGAGAGAGTGCCTAGAAACAAGAGGGGGGCTCTTCCAGCTTGTTCATTCCTGTAAGTACGGCCTGTGAGAAAGTCACTGGTTCACCTCAGCTCTATCAAAAGGCATGGCACCATGGGCCACCTGTCTCCCATGGAGAAATGTTTCGAACACACCTTCCTTTAAGAGGCATCTCCAAAGAATGGCCCAGCTTTTCAATGGGGTTTTCAGAGAAGTAGCAGGTACATCCCTAGGGATTCTGCAGAGACACAGGCACCACCTACAATGGGATGGGCCCACTCATATTAATCCACGACCTCTGCATCTGCTTCTACCAGACAGGCCAAGGCAGGTATGGCAGCTTTCTTCGAGGCTCCTCCAACTGTCTTCTGAGGCTCTCAGCTGCCAGCAATGTGAAACCATTGAGATGTCTTCTGCCTGGATATCGGAAGAGCCCTGCTTTCCAAGGGAGCCTTCCCCCTAGTATTTTGGATAAAATAGAGTTTTGAAACTTGTTCTAGAAGTTCTGAGATGGTTGCAAAATCTAGTCTCATCATCAAATCTGGGCAGAAGCAAATATAGCAGAGATTTCCACAGGAATTCAATCCTCTTTCATATGTGAGAGAATTTCAGAGTTAATAGAGGTGAGTTCTAGTTGGGGACAAGGATGACAAGTGTCCTTTGATGCCCAGGCATTGTCTTGGTCAGTAAATGGTCATGGTTACTCCATGTTAGCAGCCCTCTGCAGAGAAGCATGGGTTGCCCAGGAATGTCATCCCTCCAGGAGCTCTGGCCGTAGGATGTTGGAATGACATTTATACTGAAAGGAGTGGGTCAGTGTGCTGGCCAGGTTATGTTAACTTGACTCTTGCTAAGGCTGTCAGAGAGGAGGGAACCTCAATTGAGCCATGCTTCTAGAAGATTAGCCTGTAAACAGACAAGCATGTGGGGCATTTTCTTAATTAATGACTGATATGGGTGGGCCCAGCCCATTGTGGGTAGTGCCATCTGTGGACTAGTGGAGATGAGTGCTATAAGGAAGCAGGCTGAGCAAGCCATGAGGAGCAAGCCAGTAAGCAGCATCCCTTCATGGCCTCTGCATCAGCTCCTGCCTCCAGGTTCCTGCCCTGTCTTCCTTCAATGATGGGCTATGGATGTGGAAATGTAAAGCCAATAAAACTTTTTCTCCCCAACTTGCTTTTGGTCATGGCATTTGGTCAGTTTAGTGGGGTTTATAACTCATAGAATTGGGGCAGATATGAAAAGGAGGTACTGTACAGCCAAAGGAATATAAAAACACCCTACCTTTACAACTATAGGAAGATGTAATACGTTTAAAAAAAAAAAAGAGGGAAGGAAGGGAGGGAGGGAGGAAGGGAAGAAGGGAGAGAGGGAGGAAGAAAGAAAAACAGAAAGAAAGACAGACAGACAGACAGACAGACAGACAGACAGACCTATCCTAAGAAGTCCTTCCCAGAGACCGTTGTGAATAGAGGGCCCTGGAGCTTAGATGTCCCCAGCTTGTTAGGACAAACCCTTCTTCTGATAATCATCCTCTGTGGCTCTTCTTGGGTGTTAAAGGTTTTAGTATGTCTCCTCCATTTCCAGATCTTTGCAGATAGTATTTCATTTCAGCTTACATTCCCTTTTTGATGGTATCTGGGAATTTCAAGTATTCAGGGATGTGTGGCCATCTTTTCATTCTTTGTTTCCAATTTGGCAAATTGTGGTCCAAGAATGAGCATCTCAAACATTACCTTCTTTCATGGAAAAGTCTGTTTTGTTATTTTATAAATGCTCTGTGTACATACGCACTAGCAAGTAGCCTTTTTGAGGGCTTGAGGGCTTACTATCATGCATGATATTACGTGATTAGCTGCTTTATTCATTTCTCCCACATCTCTTTAAATATGTCTCTTTTTGTTATTGCTTTGTTTTTGCTTTTGGAAACAAAATATTATGGCTCAGGTTGGTCTTGAACTCACAGTGCAGCCAACTGTAAATCTGAGCCTCCTGTCATCACCTCCCAAGTGTTGGGTTTTCGGGTATGAGCCACTGAGCCTGGCTTTAGATCCCCTTCTGACTATGAAGGAGACCCATTGACATTTTCAGCAGAGCTGGGCTTTGACCATATACTCTGTAAACGTTTATAATTGTTGCCTAGTCTTGGGAGCTATTTGGTAATAAGTGTCTGAAAGTTCACGACTATTGGATCTTTATATGTGTGTATATATATATATATGTATATGTATAATGCTTTTTATCATTGTAATTATTCTTTATCTGTTCTCACACATGCACGCACCACATGCATGCATTACCCATAGGTGCCAGAAGGAGGCGTTACAGCCCCTGGACTGGATGATTCTTAGCTGCCACATTCTCTTCTTTAATCATTGAGCTTTTGTCTATAGCTCTCTGACCTTGAGGTCAAAAATAAAAAGCCAATTTTTGTTGTTGTTCTTGTTGTTCTTGTTCTTGTTTCACTGTGGTGCTGGGAGGTAAGACCAGGGTCCTCATGCATGCTGGGGAGCACTACGCCACTGAACCCCATCCCTGGCCGTATTCCTGTACTTTGTTAGGAGAAATCAGCCCACTGGATGGGAGGAGGGAAACAAGTGCAGTGTTTTGCTAAAATGTTCTTTGTTGGCTTTCTTCCTTTCCTGACATTCCCTCATCTTGGTTGAATTGGTTGCTGTTTGTCTCCTTTTCTAATTAATTTGCAAGTTCGGCCTTTCTTCCTACCTTGTTCCTGTGTACTTGCTTAGTGTTTTCGATCAATCACATTTCCCTGCCGTTATAAGGCTGTAAGAAACCAGCTGTTTCATGCCAGGCATTCTGTTTCCTCATTGTCTTCTCTCTCTACTCCATTAACCCCAGAGCTGTAGCTCCTCTCTCCCCCACCCCCTGACATCCTTCCCACAGTGAGAGGTTTGAAACCCTTTCTCCATCTCCCTCTGCCCTGTTGGGGAGTCTTCCTGACTTCTGATTGTGCTGCAGTAGTTAGATTGTCCCCCATTGTTGTTAAAGTCCCTGTCCTGTGCACCCGACTTGGCTTGAGATGAACTTCAGAGGCTGCCTGGCCCTCCCTACGGAGGATGGGCAGTTTGTGGAATGCTCGGGTTGAGATGCATTGTGGTTTTGTGTTTATCTTCTTTGCCCTCTGCCCTGAGATCTCTGCTCTGTCAGTGTTTGTCAGAGCCCTTCAGGCTCCTGAGCTCTAAATCCTTGCAGCCAGAAGTATTTCCTCCACCCCAGTGGGTGGCAGCCTGACTGGCCTGGGGCTCTGTTGCAATTCTTTGCTTTCCGCACCTGTAGCTGGTTTCCCACGATCTCCTTGCCCCAGGCCGGCAGGTGAGAAACCCAGACTGTTCTTTTTCATGTGAGTGCCTCTTGCTTTCCCTGGCTGAAAGTTTTTAAGATTTTCTCTGACCTCAGAGTTCAGAAATTCTAGCACATGCCTGGGTGTTCAGCCCCACCCAGCCCCCGAATACTTTCCTTCTGCACACTCTGGCCTTTCTTTGGGACTTTGTCTTGTATTTCCCTTGATTTATTGTCTCTTGCCTTCAGATTCTTCTAGTTGTTTATTGTGGCCCCTGGCTCTACCTCTTCGCTCTCCTTCATTTTCCCTTGTGGTTTTGTGACTACCATTTTGCTCCAAGTACAGAGGTGTCCAATCTTTTAATGTGACGTTTTCACCTACCAGTGTCCTGGGTCATATTCACAGCTATCCTGGGACAGGTGCAGGCTCCAGGTTGCACACCTACTGGGATGTGAGATAATTCTTATCTATTTACTGACTCATGGGACTCTCAGCGGTGACTCTACAAACTTTCTGGTCAGTTCACACTTTTCGGCCCTGATGCTGTTGTCCTTCCTCGGGGTCACTGGTTGCTCTGTTCTGTGTCATTAGGGTCTGCTCTCTTGGTCTTGTTGCTACTGCTTCTCTTTGTTTTGTTTTGTGTTACACTCTGTTGCTGGGTCTTCTCTGATATTTCTACTTTGTGGCAAACTCTTACTGTGGAGCCCTGGTTGGCCAGGAACCCAGTCTCTCAGCTTCCTGAGTGATGGGATTCTAGGTGTGAGTCACCACACCCACACCCATTCGGACCCTGTTGCTGCTTTTTCCGTTTCTGCCCACAAGATTCTGCTCTTCCCTCTCTAGAGCAAGGGGATACTTGGTATAAGAGAAGGACCAATGACTCTGGCTGCCAAGGGATGGTGGTTGACATTCAGCCCTTCTCTTGCCCACTTTTGCCCACCTGGCTCAGTCTCAGAGGAAGAAGAGTAGCCCTGGCCTATCTGTGGACATTGCCTGAGCTTCTAGGGCACTGCAGGGAAATCTGGGGTCAAGTTTGTTCTAGGTTGCCTCTGCCTCCCTTGCAGCAGCAGCTGCCAGGCTGTCAAGAGACATGAGAGCAAAAGGAACAATTAAACTAGGAGCAGAGAGGTGCTGACATTTTTTTGACATTGAAAGTCAGCAGCAGAGATCTTCAAATATGGAGTGGGGCTCAGAAGCTGTCGTCAGTACACACAGCACAGCCCTTTTCTCCTGCACTCCAGCTCTGGTTGTCCCTGCTTGCCTGACACAGCAAGTTCACTTCTGCCCCAAGGTCTTTGCACCTGCTGCTCCTGAAGTCTGGAGCTTGTCTTCATCAGATCTCCCCCTGCCTCCTTTCCTCTCCCTTTTCCTCCCTCCCTCTTTCACTTAGGTCATTCAGATATTGCCCATTTCTCATGCCCCACCCTCCTCTTCTTCCTGACCCCCCCCCCCCGCCTTATTCACTGTAGCCTTTACCACTGTGTTACACAATATCGTATGTTTTGGTTTTCGTCAAACCACAAGAGCACAGCCACTTTCTACTTGCATTTTTGTTCTTTTCTTTTTTCTTCTTCTTTTTTTCTTTTTCTTTTTCTTTTTTTGGTTTTTCAAGACAGGGTTTCTCTGTGTATCCCTGGCTGTCCTAGAATACACTCTGTAGACCAAGCTGGCCTCCAACTCAGAAATCCCCCTGCCTCTGCCTCTGCCTCTGGAGTGCTGGGATTAAAGGCATGCACCACTACTGCCCGGCTTCTACTTGCATTTTTGTTGTTGTTATGGTACAGGGTCTCCCTATGTAGCCCTGGGTGGGCTGAAACAGGCTGGCCTCAAACTCACAGGGATTAGCATGCCTCTGTCTCCTGAGTGCTGGGATTAAAGGCCATGTGCACCATACCTGGTTCTTATTTGTGTTTTTTTCCAAACACTGAAAAATAATCCTTATCACATAGTAGACTTTTCTTAAATATTTTTGTCATGAATTAACGGATGGATGTTAAGTTGTGATATTGAAAGTACTTGACCCATTGAAGGTGAACTAAGGATGGGGAGAAGAGGCCCTGAGGCTTCTGCCCGAAGCACAGTATGACCTCAATTTGGAGATCACATTACTAGCCTAGGAACTGCAGTGACTTGAGAACCAAGAGGAGGCATCTCTTGGAGCAGCTGCCATGTGGTTGGAGGCTATATACATCAGCAGACCAGGTGCCCACCACAGAGGGGTCCTGTAGGGCCTGAGAAGATCACTGTGTCTATTGCAGGGTGTCTATAACCTCCAGGAAGATGCGGCTTAAGACTGCAGAGAGGGCTCAGTGGTTAAGAGCTCTTCCAGAGGTCCTGAGTTCAATTCCCAGCAACCACATGGTGGCTCACAACCATCTGTAATGGGATCTGATGCCCTCTTCTGGTGTGTCTGATGACAGCTACAATGTACTTATATAAATAAAATAAATCTTAAAAAAAAAAAA